>CM074439.1:9214559-9434559 GCA_037101425.1 Elopichthys bambusa
CTATTAGATGGCAAAGCCTTGACAAAAACATGTAAACAGCTAAAGCACAGTCTACAGGCTAATTTTAGATTGTTTACTAAAATATATACTTAAAAATAAAAATCTAAAAAGAAGTCTAGGTAAACTAGTCACCAGTAATTGACTACTTGGTTGTTGGATGATTGTGACCCATCCGTAGTAGATATAAAAAGCATTTAATGCATGGTACTGAACAGGTTTTTTATTTTTTTTAAATGTGCTGGTTTGAGAGTGCTTCTATAACATGGGCTTCTACAAGACCTTATTTGTGATAAACACATCTCCCTATTACATGTTACTGTAAACATTTATAGTTTTGGCAGTTGACCAATGTAACTGTTTATGAGCTCTATATTATAGAGTGTAAGCGTGGACTTTGCCTTTTTACATACACTGATTAGTTCTTACAATCTGCCTGCTTCCTTTTCACACTTGTTGAATTAACTTTAAAAAAAATTGTGCTTTTTTTATTTGTATCTTAAAACTAGAGGAACACATTTACATTTTGGATCACCCTGCGAGCACCCATTGCTAACCGCTTTGGATTAAAGTCTTCCAAGCAAGTAGATTTAGTTTTGTTTCTCAATTCCCAGTTTTAGCTATTAGAAAAGTTTCAGCATCCTTAGAAAGTAGTAATCTGAATGTATTATGTAAAAATTATGTAAAAAGAATTCATTCAAAGAATTCAGAAATTTTTCAGGAAAATTAAAAAACAACCCCCCCCCCCCCCCCTTTTTTTTATTTATTTATTTTTTAACAGTTCAACTGCACTGTCAGAGTTGATATTGTACTTTCATATATAGTCAGACACTTGCATGTTATTATATTAACATTTGACCAAAATCAAGCTAGTTACAAGGTTTTTGACCAGTGAATTTTGTAGAATATTGGACATATGTGATTTGTTCTTTATTAGAATGGCTGTATCTGAGGCAGTAAGTGCATCACATTACTTTTTCATCAGTTTATAATAGATTATAAAGTTTACTGTAGTTATGTGGGCGCTCAGTTTTTTGTCATTTGGTCAAAATCTCATGTTAAGGCTATTTAAGACCGTATTGGCTATGACAAATGTTAGTCTAAGATGCTCTTTTCCAGTCCTCAAAAACATAAATAATTAGCCTTTGTATATAGTGTTTCTTGAGTCAAGAGAACGCTGTACCTATTCGAAGAACCAGTTTTGTTTGTTTTTTACACTTGCACTGCAAACAAGCAGAGAAGGTCCAAAATGTGTGGCACTTCATTCAAGATACAGGCTGGGTGGAGTTATGGGGTTTTACTGGCAGTTTGAGGAGCCAATGGAGTTATGAGGTTTAATCACAAGTTCTTTTTAATACTTTTCATTGGTTAAGTATTTGCAAAACTCACAGACAGATGTAAATGGTGACCAATAAAATGACGAAATCAAAGTGACAATATGTAATATGTAAATGAAATTTTTCTTAAAGTGACCTCAAAACAGGAATCAGGATGTTTGCATATAGTCAATATCCTTCCAAAAACACTATCAATGCTTGAGTCTCTGAGGATTCGAAGAAATTTACATGCAATGTACTGCCCAGTCAATAAATTGTGCTGCAAATCTGTTAATTTCACACAGTTTCTATTGTTTTGGTTCACAGGTGCTGCGTTTTTTCTGTGACAGCTGTGCTGTGCCGATCTGTAGGGAGTGCAGCTTGGGCAGACATGCAGGTCACAGTTTCACCTACCTGCAGGAAGCACTGCAGGACTCCAGAGCGCTGACAATCCAGCTGCTCGCAGACGCACAGCAGGGCAGACAGGCTATACAGGTTAGTGAACAAATACAATCTCTAATAAACAGACATCAGCACAAACACCTGCTGTTTTTTTTTTTTGTTTTTCTATTTTTTTTTTTTATCTGTCCTGCTGTTTTACTTGAACCTCATTGTGATTTACAAGGTGCAACAAAACTTCCACTCTCTTCATTTTCTTTACTTTGATTACCAAAAGTAATAAATAAGGGCAATAAATAGATTGACAAATAGAATTCATTGTGTTGTTTAGTGTGGTGCCTTTACAGTCTGCAGTCATTGTCATTGCTTCAGTGTCATGTTGAGCTGTTGTCTTTGGTACAATACACTCAAAAATCTGTGGTCAGTAAGATACAAAAGTACTTTTGCATTATTACGAAAAAAAAAAAAAAAGTTTAAAAAAATAAATGCTGTTCTTTTGAACTTTATATTCCTCAAAAATCATGATCATGGTTCTCACAAAAATATTAAGCGGTACAAATGCTTTCAATATTGATAAGAAGAATAAGAATAAGAAATGTTTAAGCACCAAATCACTATATTAGAATGATTTCTGAAGGATCATGTGACACTGAAGAGTAATGATGCTGAAAATTCAGTTTTATCACAGGAACAAATTATTTAAATGTATTGATTTTAATTCATCCATCTAGAATAGTCATAATTAAGTCATAATTAATAGTCATAATCAATTTCATTTAAGTGCTTTAACAGTAATGCAAGTTATTTTTTTCTGCTTTAAGACCTTCCAGTGTGGTTTCCCTATAGAAGTCAATAGTAAATTCATTATTGTAATTGTTTTTTGTCCATATTTATTTTATATAAGTTGTATTTAGTCTCTAATATTCCATTCAATATTAATTATTTCCTTGTTATTTTCAATGATAGTGGTCATTTTCACTGTGTGATTTGACACACACATAAACACACTTGCAACTACAATATCGTGAGTGAGGGTCCTTCCCTCTGCTTTGTGGAATTAAAGGGATTTTAAAAAAGAGGCTGTAGAATCAAACTGACTTTCTATTAGCATCACTGTGCGTGTCACCCCCACTCAGCCTGAATGAAGAGAATAGAAGAGAGGGAGGGACACTGGCCCAGTGCTCGGTCACTGCCTCTATTCAGCTTCCTGATGGCCCTAGCAGGGCGGATCATTATTCGCACACAGAGGAAATGTTTCTATTTCTCTGTCACTCTTCAAAAGAAGTACTACGGGTGAGGGGTGGGGGGAGAGAACAGCACCCATTAGGAACGTTCAAATCCATCCTTCTCCAGTGACATGGAGTCGGTTGGCAAGGAAACCCAAAAGTGAATTTGAAAGTGAAAGGCAGGAGATGGGTTTCAGTTAAAGGCACTAAAGAAAATGAATTCCAATGGCAGTTTATGCTTTTCAAATGTGCCAGTTGCATTTGAATACTCCCCCGACAGTTTACAGTTTTTTTTTTTTTTTTTTAACCACTTAAAGGGATAGTTCCCCCCCCCCCCCCCCCCCCCCAAAATAAAAATTGTCATTAATTACTCACCCTCACGTCGTTCCAAACCTGTAAGACTTTCGTTCATCTTCGGAACACAAATGAAGATCAATCTGAGAGCTTTGTCCCTCCATAGACAGCTACACGACTACCACTTTGACACTAATTTATATGGATTCGTTTTATTATCTTTTTGAAGCATCAAAGTGTTAGTTGCGTAGCTGTCTATGGAGAAACGGGGATCTCTCAAATTTCATCAAAATGATCTTCATTTGTGTTCCAAAGATGAACGAAAGTCTTACAGGTGAGTAATGACAATTTTCATTTTTGGGCGAATTAATCCTTTAATATTGAGGGCTTTGCTTGGAATGCAAATTAGTTTCTACAGTATGCATTACAAAGAAAACTACACGGAATACTGTCTCGGATTTTGATTTCGGGGGAACTGTTCGCCAATCACATGCAACCTAAAAGAGAGCGTTCACCCAAAAATTAAAATCATCTTTCACTTATGTTGAAAATTGTCATTTACTCGCCATCACATCATTTCAAACATAGAAGTTATATGATTATATAATGGAAAACAACAACAAAACAAACATTTCTCAAATGACACATAGTGAAGGACAGGCATACCATGTGACTTTCCAGGAACTAGAGGCTTCCAGAGATCGCTATAACCATGGATATAACATGCAGGTAGACACTTTTGAAGACAATAAATGCACGATTGTGACATGTTTCATGTGTTCATGTCGTGGGGTATTTAATAATAGATTAATAATAATTACCCTAACCCTATACATGCAGAATACTATAAAAAAAATATTTTCTGTCTGATTTTTGATCTGAAGCCACATCACAAAGTTATTTAAAACACTCGACTTGTACGTTTGGAGCAAAAACATGGTTTTAATCGTATAAGTTGTCGTGTTTTGTTGGAATGCTAAGTTAATATGCTACTGAGCTCATAGAGATGCACCTTTTATGAGCAAATGTAATGCAAATACATAGCATTGAATTGTAAAGCTCACTGATTTTTTTTTTTTTTTTTTTTTTTTTAAGCATAGTAAAGTTTTATACGTCTATCGTAGGATATTGCATTCGGTTGCATTGCTTTGTTAATATGTGTCAGGAGTTATGAAGGACCTTTTCATTGAAATATTAGCGTCAGCCGCATCCATTGAGGAAAAAACTCCTGTATGTTTATCATGAAAACACGACAAAAAGTATTGAATTGTAAAGCTCACTGATTATTTTTTTTTTTATTTTTTTTTTTTTTTAAGCATAGTAAAGTTTTAAGCATCTATCGTGGGATAATTTCTTACTTGAATGCTACGGTTTACAGTAAATACAGCTACTGTACATGAAAACATTTAATGCACCGTATCCCATTTGTATCTTATAAGTATATGGATCTTGTCTTTTTTATTTATATATATATATATATATATATATATATATATATATATATATATATATATATATATATATATATATATATATATATATATATATATATATATATATATATATATATATATATATAAATAATATAAAAGACAAGATCCATATACTTATAAGATACAAATGGGATACGGTGCATTAAATGTTTCTAAACCACACATAGGCAGCAACATCACTGCACCTTTCAAGGCCCAGAAAGGTAGAAAAGACATTGTTAAACTAGTCCAGGTGACTACAGTGGTTCAACCTAACGTTATGAAGCGACAAGAATACTTTGTGCGCAAAAACAAAAATAATGACTTTATTCAACAATTCCATCTCCTCTCTTTCATTCTACTATGCTGTTTACGTTCAGCGCTTCCAGGTTCTACATCAGAACGCCGACACAGCGTAGGAGAACGAAAGGGAGAAGAAAAAACACAAAAGTACTTCAAAGTACAAAAAGTATTCTCATCGCTTCATAACATTAAGGTTGAACCACTGTAGTCACAGGTTTGGAATGACATGAGGGTGAGTGATATGATATTTTTGCCATATTGTCCACCCCCTAGTAGTATATTTGGTAAGTAGTAAGCTAATATTCCATTCCAAACATAGCCCATGAATTTACACAGTAATTATCTAAACATCTCCTAAAGCTTCATCAGGCTCAGCCCCATAGCATCAGCTAAAAGAGCCTGACCTGTTTTCATGCGCTTGATTGGCTGCTTGTTCTAGTGTGCCTCTAATCCTGTTACTAGATGGTGTTAAATGGGAAGCCTCTAAACGTTCAGAGGTTTGAAAGCGCATGCAGAGTTTTAACAATGGCCTCAGCCCGAGGCCGTAATCTCTATTCTGGGAGCATGCTGCCCATGAAGGGCCCACTCCATAACAGACCCCTGACAGCTTAGTCTTCCTTAGCGCTGCATAATCTCATTTACTGGATTTTAGCCGGTCATTTTGCAGCTGCTTATTCTTCCCCTCCATTCTGTATCTGACCCTTGATTGGTTTGCTTTGTGATTGACAGCTCAGTCTTGGAATCATAATATCTTAGAGGACAGAGCTGTTAATATGGAATGGGGGATAGACCCTTAACGGTGCACAGTATCAAAAAAATAAAAAAATACATTTTGTATATTGAGGTTTTTCATTCTTCATCAAGAACTAGACTATTTACAGTTGGTTTTTAATTAGTATTGGGGAATATACTTGGGGAAGAAATGGTACTGCTTAAAAATAATTTTAATAAAAATAACTGGCTGTATAACAAGTACATTGCTAACAAAAAATGTGTCATTTTTTTTTTTTTCACACAAAAGAGGTATAGTGCCACACAAAGATTTCAGTGCAAGGACTCCCAAATTATTCAGTGCATTTGCTCTTCAGGGCAAAATTAAATGTGTGTCTAGAAAGCCTGAAAAAGTGAATGATTTTGCTTTGTTGTAAATGCATTTGTTTAAAGTTATGTTTTTGCTGTATGTATTAGACCCCGGACACTCTTTGAACCATAGGTTTGGATCAGATTAGGTCTTCTGCTCCACAATAAATTACATTCTTTCCCATACTTTTTTCTCTTAATATATAAGCCCTCTTGACCCAGGTCATGTGACCAACAAGTCCTTTTGGTATTTCCTTTCATTGTGTGAATTTCAGGTGTCATCACAGATTGGATTTTGTATGATCAATCATTCATAATTTTTGAAATGACAGATGAGAGTTCAGAGTTTTATATTTTTATATATATATATATATATATATATATATATATATATATATATATATATATATATATATATATATATATATATATATATATATATATATATATATATATATATATAAAAAATTCATGTAGGGGATGACAGTGATGATAATTTACCTTGGATTTGAGCGTCAAATGAATGGCTCGCAATCAGCTTTTTCCTCAAGAGTTTGTGGAGCACATACAGCGCATATATCGTTCACTTTGCTGCACATAGTAGCACCAAATTAATAATAATAAAAAAGCACAATACATTCACCAGCATTCTGTTTTCTATCATGCGCCGTGCACGTTTGTATGGAGCCCTAAAGGGACATGGTGGTGGGGGGAAAAAAATTAGATAGGAGGAAAAATCATAAGGTCAATGCTTTTGCGTTCTCTCGCAAATGTTTTGCGTTACCCTGAGAAACTTAGCGTTCACTCTTAACCTTTTGAGCTCTCTGCGAGCGAATGAAAAATGTCTTAGTGGAGTGTAGGGGTGTAACGGTACACGTGTACCGAATGCATTACATTGCAACATTAAGGTCTCCTGTTAATCGCAATAAGCTCTGCATTTCGTTAGTTTCGATAGGAAACAAAGTGTCATCCTTCAAATTCTGTCCATGAAATCACGAAATTCAAACAGAAAATGCCATTTTGTCATGCATGCTTTGATGTGGTGTGACCGATCTCTGTAGTGTATAGGCACCTCAGTTCAGCTCTTCCTCTTTAATACTAGTTATAGAATAAACATTAATGAACATCTAAATGTATGTTGAAAGATACAGTACAACTTACTGAAATGGTCATATCTCTTGTAATCGCTCAGTGTTTCAACAGTGGAAAGACATCAGTGAAACAGCTTGTAAACAATGTCACATAGCATTTACCTCAGAAAAGCCATTCAGTGTCCACAGCTTGTTAGTTCGCCAGAGAAATGAACCTGTTTGCTTAATATATGCACTGTATTAGCCTATATATTCATTATATTTTACTTAACCTGTTAGTGATGTCTTAATTATTTAATGTATGTTTAAATAAATCTGTCATGAAAATGACAGCCACTGTGTATAAATGGTTATATTTCAACAACAAATTAGAGAAAAACTTAATTTTATAATTAGATTTTGTAGTTAATGCAAAAACTGCCTTATGTGCAGCTTAGGTTTGCATACAATTTGTTATTTGTGTTGATTATTATATCTAAAAATAAACAGCGATTGAATTTAGGCTAATAGTTTGGGCTCTGTTGTTAACCTTTAATATTATAGTAGCCTAATGTTCAAGTAAGGCCTCCCTGCATAGTTTTAAGCATTAGCAGAGACAATTTTTTTTATCCTTAAGAAACTTTGTCTTTAAATATATTAAATTTAATTATAACAGAGACACAATTTGTTCAGTAAACCACTGTTTCATAAAAAAACTTTCTCCTCACCTGCTCTACCGAACCGTGACTTCAAAACCGAGGTACGTACTGAACCGTGAGGTTTGTGTACCATTACACCCCTAGTGGAATGTAAAAGTTTTTGCGAAGGAATTTAAAGTTTCTTGAAGAACACAAAAGCATTGACAATTTTTTTTTTTCTTTTAAATTTTCATGTCCTTTTAGGGGCTCTGTACGTTTGTGATAACGTAATATGTGCGTAATTGTGTGCATTATATATCACAAATTCACCAGGGTTTGATGGAATCAAGTCAGTGCGAAACAAGACCAACACTACAGTGGGCACCGGGAACAATCGGACTCGGACCACCGCAAACGTGTCCAGTATGAAAGCTCCTTAGATTAAAGCGAAATCCCTGAAAGCTCAATCAGATTTAGATGTAAATTAAGATTGATATGTTAGATCGGTGGGCAGTTTAGATGTTAGCTGACATGCATAGGTAGGACTGTGCGCAGATCACTGTTTAAGCAGATGTTGGAGGTCATTGTATCCAAGATAGACCTTTTATCCCTCTTTTGTGTGATATCACAAAGGGAGCCTTCATTCTTTCTTGGAGCCTTTCAAATGAAGACATTTTAGCTGTTTTGATTGGTGGAGGAGAGTTTGTAATTTAATTTACTTTTATTTATTAGTTCGATTTGGACCTTTTCGCAGTAATTTTATATCTATTTTTAAGTACTTATTTTATGTGGTAAATAAATAGTAGAATAAAGAAATTAATTGGAGCCACTAGCTCCTAAATCTATGCACTAGAAGTGAAATGACTTCAGTTGTCAAGATCCAAAAACAAATGTTGCAGTTTGTAAACCATGACAATCTAAAGAACACAAACTTCTGAAATGTCATTCAAACCAGGGATTCTCAACTCTGGCCCTCAAGGGATCAAGGTTGGAGCTAAACTCTACAGGAAAGTGGACATCAAGGGCCAGAGTTGAGAACCCCTGATTTAGATATTAAGGTTCACCATTGTCCAGCTTAGCTCTTTCTTTATAGATTCTTAGTCTCTTTGTGCTTTGTTGAAGAATGTTGAAGATGGACATTTTAAAGATGTAATCAACTAATATTACAGTATTACAACTAATAATACAGTAATGGCTAATTACCTGTAAAAAATGTAATGAATCCACAAATCATCACAAAGTTTTGGGCTCTCTTGCTACGGTGTTTAAATTATTGCATATTGACAGAAGGGCAAAATTACAGTCTGTGAAATATCACTGCTTCTATGAACAGCTCCAGGGCCATTTTCTCGAGATCATTTCAAATAGTCTAAAATGGAATAACTCCTGTTTTTCAGTGAATTGCAATGTCCTCACAAGGTTGCATGTGTCTAAGCCCTTTCTTTGAATTTTCTTACAGCTGAGCATTGAGAAAGCCCAAGCCATTGCTGAACAGGTGGAGCTGAAGGCTAAAGTTGTGCAGTCAGAAGTGAAAACGATCACTTTACGTCATAAGAAAGCTCTGGAGGAACGCGAATGTGAGCTGCTCTGGAAGGTGAATGAACATTAATTCATGGTGTATAATAACTTCCTTTTAAAAATCTGTCTTCAAATTCAAGTATAAAATATAGTTATAACTCTGCTTTGAAATACTTTTTGAAGCAACAGCAACCAATTTTGTTTCCTGTACAGGTGGAGAAGATCCGCCAGGTGAAGGCAAAATCACTTTACTTGCAGGTTGAGAAACTACACCAGAATCTCACCAAGCTGGATAGTACTATTGCCACAGTGACACAGGTTTTAGAAGAAGGCCGTAGCATAGACGTCCTGCTAGCACGCGAGCACATGTTAAATCAGCTACAGGAGCTTAAATCCCTCCGCTGCTTCCTACAGCCCCAAGAAGACGATCGCATCATGTTTACCCCTCCAGACCAGGCTCTTCTGATTGCCATCAAGTCCATGGGCCTCATCAGCAGTGGAGCCTTCGCCACAGCTTCCAAAGCTCACGGTGAAGGCCTCAAAAGAGCACTGCAAGGAAAGCCAGCTTCCTTTACGGTCGTAGGGTATGATCATGATGGTGAATCTCGGTTGTCCGGTGGTGACAGTGTCTCAGTTGTGCTTATGAGTCCGGATGGTAATCTGTCCAGTGCAGATGTTTCTGACCACCAAGATGGAACATACAGTGTCAGCTATCTGCCCAAGAGCGAGGGTGACCATTTGCTCTCTGTGCTTATATGCAATCAGCACATTGAGGGAAGTCCCTTCAAAGTGATGGTCAAGTCCGGTCGCAGTTATGGTGGTGTTGGCTTGCCCATTGCAACCTTTGGAGGAGAGGGCGATGGGGATGGGCAACTGTGTCGGCCTTGGGGCATTTGCGTGGATAAGGAGGGCTACGTGGTGGTCGCTGACCGAAGCAACAACCGTGTGCAGATCTTCAAGCCTTGCGGCACGTTCCACCACAAGTTTGGCACTTTGGGCTCACGACCGGGCCAGTTTGACCGCCCGGCTGGGGTCGCCTGTGACAGCCAGAGGAGAATCATTGTGGCAGATAAGGACAATCACCGCATACAGATCTTCACATTCGATGGCCAGTTTCTTCTCAAATTTGGCGAGAAGGGAACCAAAAATGGGCAGTTCAATTACCCATGGGATGTTGCCGTCAACTCTGAGGGAAAGATCCTGGTTTCGGATACACGCAACCACCGCGTGCAGCTCTTTGGGCCTGACGGGACTTTCCTTAACAAATACGGATTCGAAGGTGCCCTCTGGAAACATTTTGACTCGCCTCGCGGTGTGGCCTTCAATCAGGAAGGCCACCTTGTCGTGACCGACTTCAACAATCATCGGCTGCTTGTCATCAGGCCCGACTGCCAGTCGGCTCGCTTCCTTGGGTCAGAGGGAACCGGAAATGGCCAGTTCTTGCGCCCGCAAGGCGTAGCCGTGGACCAGGAGGATCGTATTATCGTGGCTGACTCCCGAAACCATCGCATTCAAGTGTTTGAACCCAACGGCAACTTTTTATGCAAGTTTGGGACTCAAGGAAGTGGCTTTGGCCAAATGGATCGCCCCTCTGGTATAGCGGTTACCCCAGATGGAATGATTGTGGCTGTGGACTTTGGAAACAACCGAATCCTCATGTTCTGACCTTTTATCGTTTGAAATACAAAACTTGTAGCTGTGGACAAATGGAAGAGGAGATTTTGCACATCTATCATGAGCAAATGCAGCTTGATCTTAGCAAGGTGACAACAGTTGTGGATAGTTCTGTACGATTCCTAGTGATCGTGTAACACCAATTGCTTGCCGTTACAGCACACAGTTTTGACTGCTGCAAGCTGAGAGTGTTTTGCTCTTGGTATGCATCTTTAAATCTTGTTTCTTCTTTTTCTTTTTTTTTTCTCAGGGAATTTCTTGCATTCTTGAAATATTTTCTCTCTGCATCCCACCTACCTCATCTAGCTTATGTATGAATGTACTCACGTTTGTGCAGAGACCTAGTCCGTGAAGTTTTATAAATAATGTCTACCTCAGTGTTTTTTTTTTTTTTTTTTTCGTAAAATGTGAGGACAAAAAAAACAAAACAAAATGAAGCAATGTTTGGATATTTGCACAGTTCGCACAATTTTTTTTCCTGATTGTTACTGTGCAAAGAACGCAAGTTATATCCCTGAATGTTTCTCATAGTGATGGACAAAAACAGAGCTGCATGTTTTGGCAGAAACATTAGGATAGCATTTTGATATATCTACTGCTATGTTTTCTTTGTTTAAATTTTCGTGTACATTTTAAATCATCTATCTCGTACCTCATCTAAACCTCTTACCTCATTTACCGTATTATACCTCTGGGTCCATGAACCTCATTACACATTTACCTCACATTACGGACTTTTCCATTTAAAAATTATGCAAGCAGTTACCAAAAATTGATGTTGTATAACTAATGAAAGAGACTGCTAAACTTGGCAAATTATCTGAATTTAGTAATTTAATAGGACCCTCATGATGTAATCAGGAGTTTGCAACACGAGAAATGCAGCTACAGAAGAACAGATACCCATGATTATTTTAAATGTGTTACGATTAAAAAAGAGAGTTAAATGGAGGATGTTCTTTAAAGAAGATCTTCAGATCTATTTTATTTTTGGGGTGGGACAAATTGAAAGAATGTAGACACTAAATGAAATATCTAAGTGTAAAAATGGCCCAGCCCATCTTTTTTTTTTTTTGTCTTTTCATATGAACGATTTAGGATCAGACATGGGAAACTTTTTATAGTGTTTTTTTTCAATGTTTGATGTATTGTGAGGCCAAGTTCGTAAGAGTCTCATTACAAACAGCTGCATTAGATCACAAGTTGGTTTTTGTTGTTCTATTGATTAGAGCATGGCCTACAGTGCTTCCTGTGCCAGTTTAAAGAAAAATCTCCAGGAAGACATTCACTCCATCAGTGTAACATCATTTGAAAACTGAAAACACTTAGAATCAATTGAACCCAGTTTGAAATTGGATAGTTTGTGCCTGTCTTGTGGGTAACCACTTTAAAGTGTTGTTTGCTTCTGTGTTCAACTGATTAAGAGGAAGCAAAGTATATTGGGATAAAGAAAAAAAAAAAAAAATAATATATAAATATATAGCACTGTTATACAGCAGAACAAAAGCACATGGCTCTCCCATTATAGTCTGCCTGAACTTCTTATGGAAGTTTATTTATGATGACAGAATAGTATATCTCACCAATGTTTTCATACCTCAGTTATCACAAGTTTCTTGTTATATGAAGTTTGCAAAGAGGCAATGAGAATCATTAACCACTAAATTCAGAGTTTTTCCTTGTGGCCCTTGTTAATGAGTATGTTCCTGTTCTTGCAAGCCTAATGTGCGTGATATTTCAAAGTGGGTGAACTTTAAGAAAACTTTTTTTTTTTCTGAGTGCGTGCTAGACCGTACATACATTGCAGGCCCACTTACAGAACCAACCCTTTATAACTTTTAAGGGAAATTTGCATTATGCTTTCCACGAGGTAACATTTAAAATCAGAAATTGTGGGAGAGCTGGATGACCTATTGGAAAGTGGTCACAATGTTTTGCCCTAGCGTTTTCCTGTAGGCTGCCGTTATCTTGTCCTGTCATAAGTATTAACGTGCTTGCATGTAGTTACCTGTGCCTTTCGTGATGCTAGATAAATCGAAATTGAATGTCTTTGCCAAAGGGTGACTATAGGAACTAGGCATGTGCCAAAAATGATTCTGAAGGTCACGATTACATCGAGCGTTTGCTTTTCATTTATAAAGTGGATCTTTAGTGGTCTTTTCTTTATGTATATTACCTCATTATAAACATAATATTGACTTCTTCAAATTGTGGATCATCAGGCATATTTATGTTGCAATTTAAAGGAGAGATGTGAATTATATGATGTTGCTTTTTACACATAATAAGAGTGGAAAGTAGTTAGATTCACGAAAATTGATAGACATCTGCACATTAGACCGTAATAGATATAGACCATAATAGATGAATAAAAGGACCAGCGTGGGTAACGGAAGCCAGTTTGATGGATGTAAGAAGCTTATGCAATAAAGAAAAAGATTTGCTGCTTCCACCAACTCACATCTTCCCTGTCTCACAGTATTAATTTTACATTTGATCTGATTAGTATTTGGCTGCAAAGTTTTCTCCCTGAATCCCTTCTCTCTTTAAGAGGGAACTTTAAATGTATATTTTTTGCATGCTGTAAAGGTCCTTGAAGACAGGTGGATGTAAAATATGGATGTTGGAAAACAAGGGGAGGGAGGAAGAAAACATGGACACTTTTATAATGTACCAAAAAAAAGAAAATTGAACATCATTTGTTAGGTTGTGGTGAGTGGTTGACTATATGATTGTACTATTTCTAGATAGCTTTACAGAGTAAGGTACCTCATTGAGCTCCATTCAGATGCCTTACCACAGCTTCTTGGCTTTAGCTTTTGGAATCGAATCAGAACTGGAAAACTGCCAAAGACCTCGTTCAAATGAAACCTCAGTGTGTGGATGTATTTATAAATCGCTTTTTCACGTTTGCCCAAAGATTAATATGTTTGGCATCAACCATTCTTGTATTTCAACACGCTGCCGATATCTTAACATAGAGGCGAAGCGCTCGCTGAACACGTCCCCGGACGTTTGATTTTGTGTGTAACACGAGTTTTTGAGCAGGTGCCCTACAGGACCAAAGATGGAAAAATGTTTGAATCCAGCTCCCACAGTTCCCGATGAAAAACTGATTTCCAACTGTGTGGTGTTAGCGTTATAATTGGCGAAGGAATCAGGCAGCCATTTTGTTGGTTGTGATGATTGAAGCGAGATCAGTAAGCCACTATTTAAACCCCTTTAGCAGTGATTAGGACATTATTAAAAGTGTAAGATATACTTTGAGAGACAATTCACATTTAAGGACTGATACTGTGTCATCTACATACTTTCTGCCTCAATGGACATGAAAGTCGCTGTTATCAAACTCAGTCTGTGTCTTTGAATTTCAGATCATTGCAGTTTTTTTTTTCTCTTTCTTTTCTTTTTTTTTTTTTTTTTTGGACCTCTGGTCTCTAATTGTACGGGTTTTGTCACCATTTCTGGTGTATTCCAGCTTATGACTTCTTCCTTACTGGGGAAAAACAGAAAATGTAAGTTCAGAATTGTGTGGTCATAGACCCTTTTATGATTGTATTATCTTATGGAAAAAAGAGATGTGTATACACACATTAAAACAACTCAGGTAGCTTTGTAGAGATTTGAGATTTGATTAAAATTCAATATTTGTTTCCTACAGTTTAATAGTGAATCCTTTGTTAGTACCTCATGAGCTTTTTGTGTGTTGTTTTGATGGTAAAAATGCTGTTGTTGAATTCCATGGGATCCTTTTCAACCATGTTGTCACAAAGTCAATGAGGGGGTGAACAATTCATAACCTTAATACGAGCATGTCTCAATTTTGTGTTCTTCACACAGTCCTATCTTGTTTTTATAACTTTAAACCCCATGTAACTAAAGGAATCATTTACCTCTTTAATTGATTGATGGATATACTATGATTAAATGTGTTTGCATTCAAAGGCTGCTACAAAATTCATTGCCTTGAGATGATCAGAAATGCCTTAAAGCTTGGGGAAAAAAGAAAAGAAAAAAAGGTTTTCAGTAACTTTGAGGGCAACAGTCTGTCTCAAAATTAGAAATGTAGTGAAGATGGACATTTAGACCCCATGTCCCTGGCACTAAAATTTGATATGTACATCAATGCTTTCTAAAGCCCTAAAGTCACAGTGCTTTTAAGAGGCTTGGCTGTGAGACAGGCTAAGCAAAGCGATTCTGCCCCAAAGATCTCACCTGGAATCAGTTTTGCCTTTTAAAATACAATGATTAGGGTAGAATCAAAGTAGCAAATGCTGATTCCAGGTCAGTTGTCCTCAGGTGGATGATATTGGTTTAGGAGCCCTTTAAGAGGCCCACCACTCTCTCCATCTTTCTCTTTCTGTTTAATAAGTTCTCATTCTCCCCCATCTGTCACCCTCTCAACCAAAGCAACAGAAGTCATTACTCTGAATAAGGCTGATGTGACTATATGAAATATTTAGTGGTCTGCAGTCTTGTTCTTTTGTCTTTGTGGACTTTAAACATTTCCTATGCAGTTTTTTTTTTTTTTTTTTTTTTTTTAAATGTTTGGTTGTTTACAATTAAATAAAGTTGTACCTCTTTGGATCCTGTATATGTGGTGAGTGTTTTTACTATTTTATTAAAGTAGAAGTAACAACTAAGCTATTGAACATTAAACTCTGCTGTTTAAATCTTATAAAGCGCACTTTATCATATCTAAATTATCATGATTTTTATAAAGAAATAGAAATCATAAGAAAAACTACAGCGCTTTGATCATAAAACTAAGAATTTAAATATCATCTTAGACTTTTTATTGGGTGATAATGGCCCGGTTTCAGAGACAGGGCTTAGCCTAAGCCAGGATTAGGCCTTTTTTTAATTATAATATTTAAGTATCTTAAACGTACACTAGAAAAAAAATTACTGGTGAGCATCTTGAGACAAAACAATGGCATTGACATATTAAAATAGCTCAATCATGCATTTTAGTCAAGGACTAGCTTAAGCCTTATCTGTGAAACTGGGAGATTAAGTGATATACAATGATATATGCGTTTTAAGTAGTCTGCTATACTGTTATAAAGATAACAGATTTGTTGCTGATTGCTGATTTGTTACAAGCTAACAGAAAAGGTCACATTGGTGAACTGTTTCAAACCACCAAAATAAACCCCAAAACTCCTTCAATTTTTCTGTAAGAATAAGGGTTAATAGGCCATCACTAAATATCGTTGAAAAGCTGTTGTTTTGGGTTTTTTTGGCACAAAAAAGTTCTCGTCTCTTCATAATATTAAGATTGAACCACTGAACTCGTATGAACTGTTTTAAATATGTTTTGAGTACCTCTCTGGATCTTGAGAAGTTCAATGGCATTGCTGGCAATGGAGGCCTCACTGAGCCATCGGATTTCATCAAAAATACCTTAATTTGTATTCCGAAGATGAACGAAGGTCTTACGGGTGTAGAACGACATGAGGGTAAATAATGACATTATTTCCATTTTTGGGTGAACTAACCCTTTAACACTGCTCATTTTGTATGTCTCCTTAAACCGTTGATTTAACTCCATAGTTTGTAGGTACTACATTTGATGAAGTGCTTACTTGGTGACCATTAATAAAGTACATTGTGTAAATTATGTATGCGTGTAGTATGAGTACAGTCCAGACATAATGGGCCTGTAGTAACTGTCCCAGTTCTGAAAAAAACAAAACAAAACAAAAAAACGTAAAAGCGCAGTACAGTACACTTAACTCACACTAAATCCACTTCTGAGCGATCTTTGAGGTTAAGCATATCCCGTCGTTCATTATGTTTAGGAACTTACGTGCCCCGATTTTGCGTCATGTCTGAAAACGTTTCAGTGTAAGTTAATTAGATTTTACATATAATTTGTTTGTAAAGTGTGGCACATTTTATTGGTGCAGAGATTATATGTAGTGTGTAAAATGTTTGAAAATGAAGCACCACAATCACAGAGTGATTAAATGTGTCCCATTGAAGAAACCAACGCTTCTCAAACCTGTCCTGGGGATCCCCCACCATTGCACATTTTGGATGTCTCCCTTATCAGACACATTCAATTCAAGTCTTGCATTCTGTGTTAATGAGCTGATGAGCTGAATCAGGTGTGTTAGATGGAGACACTAAATGTGCAGAGGTAGGGGTCCCCAGGACAGGTTTGAGAAGCACTGAAGTAAAGAAAAATCGTAAAACACGCGGTCTTCACACCCACTCTAACACTGGACAATAGACAAGTGGTCAAGTGCAAAAACCGCAAGTGTGGGTATATTGTCAGGCCCAATACAGCCACAGGTTGGCCTTGTCATGTGACCTCTGGGCAAGAGTTTAGCACATCATGTGACCTACTGTGTCAGTTGCGACGTATCCCCGCCATTTACAAATTCTCCCCCAAGACCTTATGGGATAGTAAAGTGCCCGTTGGATGTGCACTTGAGAATCTCAGTCAGTGGAATTAGTAGGTCTTTTTGCCTCCTTCGAATTCAGACATACTAATTTCATATACGGCTTTTATATAGTAGGGATATTCAGATTTGGCCAACAACTAAAAGGGAGATTGAAGGGAAAAACTGATTCTATTCCTGCAGATACACTGTTATTGTAGTGACGAATGCAAATAAACCTTTTTTGCGATGCAGTCTAGAAATGTGTGTAATCTGAGGAGCTTTCTTTGTTCTGAATGATGGGGGAGCATTTCACTGACAGCAAAGGAACGCCCCTCTAGCTCGTGATTGATGCAAGAAACCTCAGGATGCTGTATACGGACATTTGACGACTAGAGGGGAGGTATTTGAGCCCATATCAGAGCTTTTGTTTGTTTACCTTAATGAAAGAAACTGGAAAATGATCTTTTCTCTGATAGCATTTAAAGACAAGGTTATGGTAAACTGCACCTTAAATCACTCTCTGAAATATTTGTCATCTTGTTTAAAGAGTACTATCACAAGGAGTCTTTGTTTTGTCTAAATTGCTTAACCAAAGACTCTTAAGGCCACCAATGCTGTTTGAGAAATGGGCGTCCCTGCATACCAACAGGTCAAAGGTTAGAATGGGGCGGGGCGTAGCCCAGAAGGTCAGCTTGAGCCTGCAGGAAAATGTTTGTTGTCTGGCAGATGGAACCATGCCGGGGGTAAATAATGATAAGATGGGGCGAAACTGGGCTGGAATGTTAAATTCAAAGAAACTTTCCAGCAGTAAATATAACTTGAGAGGGTGATCATGACCATTTTTTTACTAGGAAAAACATATTCCAACTGAAGCATAATTATGTGCCAAGCAACATATTTCTGTTTAAAATATGATGCCCAGTTAACAGTGAGTGGTGATGCACAACAACATTTTATTAAAGTGTAAAAACATTTTATGTCTTTATGAATTAATGTTATACAGAAGGCATGGTGAATTGACCAATAAGATGAAAAGGGCCGCCCACATGTGCGAATGAAATATTGTTGCCATAATCCAATTTATGAACCGCAAATATCCGAAATCTTGTTTGTTGTTTTGTCAAACAAAATGAAAAAGAAAATAGCCATCTTTCAATTATTCCTTTTCAAATAGGAAATAAAATGGTCAAAATATACATGGAACACCAGCTTTTTTTGGTGCATACAGAAAAACGAAATGACCGTTTTTCATTTGCCAGACTGAATGAAATATTTGAATGATAGGATGGACCCAAACTCCATCAAGTGAAAGAAATGTAAAACAACAACAACAAAAACCCCTGGGAGAAACCAGTTCTCCTCTGGCCAAATGAACAAGCGAGTTGTCCTCTAACGAAATGAACAAGCAGTGTGATTTAACATCACAAGTCAGATTGTGGATGGATAGCACTACATTTTTTTTATTTATTCCAGCTCCTGCTTGAAGATTGGGATATACCATGCAGGCATTTTGTGGGAGGAAGAATTGTAGTATATCCAGCAGGTTGAAACATGAAGGTAGAGCTGCCATTTAGCCAGTAGTGGACAAATGGCTTGGAATTTTCGACAAATTTGTCCGATCTCATTCATACATTTTCATATGATCTGCTTACGTCCGAATAATGGTTATGTTTAGGGGTGGAATTAAGGGTTCATGCTTCAACTTTGCTTTTTGCAGTTTTACATTTTAATGTTACATTCGATTTAATTAGCTTGAATCATTAACTCACGAACCCCCATTTAGAAAACCTTGGCCTATGGGGGCCAATTGTTTTTTTGTTTTTTTTAGGGCAGCATGTATTGCCACACCCGCAAACATAGATCAGATGCACAATTTACATCTATATCGTTCATCCTTGGCAACTCCTAGGGGTCACCCACTTACAAATCCCAGTTTATGCTTTAAGGATACATTAAACAGCAATGCTATAAATAAGAACACTTACTCAGCTGTATTTATTATAAAAAACCAACAGCTGACCTCTGCAATTTGCCTGCATTTGCATAACATTGTTTACTTACCCATGATGCTCTAAAAATAAACAAAATGTGCTATTAC
The DNA here is from genome assembly GCA_037101425.1 of Elopichthys bambusa. NCBI lineage: Eukaryota > Metazoa > Chordata > Actinopteri > Cypriniformes > Xenocyprididae > Elopichthys > Elopichthys bambusa. The sequence goes on from CM074439.1 coordinate 9,234,037, forward strand.
AAACACAACAAACCTCTTGGGGAACAATCTAATGAGCTGCGTTTTGACACTAGCATCAGATGGCTGAAAAAAAAAAAAACCCATAAAGGCTTAAAGAAGAGCTCTTTCTCCAAAGCATCATTGACAGAACGTCGGATCGGGGCAACAATGGGGAGAGATGTGGGTGGAAAAAGAGGGGGTGTGGGTGCAGAGGGATTTAGCATAAGAAAGACCCAGCATGAGAAATTTGATGGGCCACCCTCAGGAAAAAAGGGCAAAAAGAGGAGAGACCACACATGAAAGAAAGCCGACATCTGTCCACCCACGCCAGAGACAAGCTTTTAGAAATCAGGACATTTATTTGAGTCTTATGCACCAGTAGAGAAGGAATCAAGTTATACAAGTGAGATATTTAAAAGCTTCTACATTTTTAAGGACTGTTTTTTATTTGTCATGACTGATGTCAGACAAGTGTCCATGATTTTATGCTAATTACATCTTAACAGTGACCTTTGGTCCATCGATTTTTAACATCCACGTGATCTTGCTTATAAGAACTCCATGCAGATTTTAATCTTTTTTTCCAGAAATAATTTACTCATAATCTGTATAATTTCATATATGGCAGTTTGTCACTCACCCCATTAATGTCACACCACTAATAAGTGTAAATAAAATTTATTTATAATTTCATAGACCCCAAAACACATACATATTTCTAACAGACTGCAACAGACAACCAGTCTACAATTCTCTTGCTTGTTTTTTCCCCTTCTTCACCATCTTGGTTGCTGCAGTCTCATAAATAAAATTTAAAAAGATGTGTTTGTGCATGTTTTTAGGGGTTTGTGTAAGCGGAATCACTTGCGCTGTACTTGTGTAAAGGAGGAAGGGGTCTGTATGGGCTGTACAGGCTGTGATGACTGGAAGGGAAGTGGTTTCTTGCGGAGGTCAGGGGAGGAGATGGGCTTGACGGAGGGGAGGAGCTGGTTCCGTTTGATGATCTGTAGGGCCAGCTGTGTGTTTCCTGTGGAAGCAACAATCACTGTTTAGAAATGATCAAAAAAATAATAATAATACATTTTAAAAAAATTAGTTTGAAGTGACAAATGATTCCAGGTGAGGAAAGGTGACTGGTCACCCTCTGGAATCTCATTTCTCAGCAGGCACTGTGTAATTAAAATCTGTGTGCATGACTCACCGTTCTGCAGTTCCAAGTAGACGCCCAGTAAAATGGCTTCTGGAGGAATCTCCTTAGTGTTCACCATTGAAGCAGCCTACACAGACAGAAATCATAAAACAAATGGGTTGAAAACTGTTTAAATACCTTATGTATCCAGTGTCCACTGAGGATATTTGCATTTACCTGATGGAGGCACTTGCGGGCTTTCTCATACTCGCTTCTCAAGCAATACGCACTGCCCAGGTTGAAGAGCATTGTGGCCCGGGCAGAACTTACTGAGCTGGGGTAACATAAAGGCGTCTGTTTCCCTGCTGTAACACACCAAAAATACATACATATATATTAAACAAGACTATACACTGTTTGATCCACTGTCTCAACAGTCTCAGGTCTAATCATGGACAATTAATCAGTGCTGATTCAAATCATATTTTGAAATCATATTCATAGAAATAACTTATTATCGTTGTTATCATTATAGTATACAGTTAAATGGTTATTTTTCCCTGCTTGTGTGAAAAGTAGAAAAAAAAAATCTACAAAAGTGAAATTCTACTAAATGAATTATTGGTAACAATATTTTAGTATCCTTGTTACATATGTAACATGTACATACTGTAGTAATAACAGTAAATTATGCATAATTACATGCAACTAACCCTAAACCAAAACCTAATTAATTTTTTATATATATATATATATATATATATATATATATATATATATATATATATATATATATATATATATATATATATATATATATATAAATAAAGGTGTCCTTGTTACCTTAAAATAAAGTGTTACACTTTATTTTAAGGGGTCTTTGTTACGCTGTAATTATACATTTAAATACTGAGTAATATTAAGTAACTACATGTACTTGCTATAGGGTTAGGATTTGGTTTGATTTAGGGTTAGCTGCATGTAATTTATAGTAATTAAATTATATAATTTATAGTTATTACTATAGTAACTACAATGACACTAAAATAAAGTGGGACCAAATAAAGTGTAACTGATAAATATATATTATAATTTATTTATTTAGAAATAATGAAAGATAATGCCAAACTATTATGCCGAACCTTTCTTCTTTTTTTTAACAATATCAGGACAGCTGTACAATGCAGGTACTTTTTCTTTATACCCCGCAAAAATATCAAAATATTTTAAATTCAGGTAAGGTTTATCATGTAAGAGGTATTCATTTATTTTTGATAGAGAGAGCGACTTACAGGACTCCACAGGCTCCAGATCTCCTTTATCAGAACCTGTCATTAACAGCACAGGCACATGTCAGTAACCACACATCACATCCTTTGACATCTGTATGTTTTGATTATGTGCACATTTTCATACCTTGGTCTTGTTCACTGGATGACACGCCTAATGAGACATCAGTAACGTTCTCTGGGTTGAGATGTGCAATGGCATCAGAGATTCTGTCCAGAGAGATCAGGGCTTCAGCAGCATATAGGTGACCCAGGAACCTGAGAACACACGCACCACACAACTCATCAAAAATTGATAATTGATCAGCTGAATACATTATTTAATACACTTCTCAAGACAAAGACTAAAGCTAAACTGACTGCTTTACATTGTGAGCGCTGATTCCCCACTTAGTCTCAGCTTCATCTCTGTCTGGGAAATCTAGCTGTAATAAACCAAACCAGACACTGATGTATTAAACCGTTATTACCAGATCATAATATGTTATTCCAGGACATTTACAAAACAGCACGTCAATTTAGGTGAAAAATTGGGGAAAAGGGTCAAAAGTACACGGTTATTATAGTTAACTAAGGGTACGTTCACACTTGGTTCAATTGCCTGGTCCGAACCGAATTGATTGCTGGATTGTTACATTTTATTATTTGGTTGTGAACCAGCACGCGTTTGCATCATCAAAGCAGCTGCTTACCACTGTTGCTTGGTAACGACGACGCAGGAGAAGGTGACAAAAAGAATAGCGTTGCTCACCTCACTTTTATATTTTGTTTTTGTTTCGAATCATACATTATAAATAGTGGTTCACTTCCACGATTTAGTACGAATTCACATGAATCGTACTCCAGACCACCCTTTTTATGCGAACTTAGCTAAGTTTCGTGGGTGTATACACAAGTTCAGAAAACAGCGTTCACATCATCCAAAATATCCGAACTCTGACTTCAATCGAACCCGGGTGTGCACCAAAAGTGCTAGTGTGAAAGCACCCTAAAACTAAATTCGTAAAAAACCTTTGGCACTTGAAATTAAATACATTTTAACGGAAACAAATTAATGTCAATAATAATAATAATAATAATAATAATAATAATTCAGCTAGTTTGCCAAGGAAACATTTCTCATTTTCATTTAGTTGAACTGAATTAATAATTAACTATATAGACATAAAACAAAACAAATGACAACACAACAAAAGACAAACAACATAGAAAATAAAAATTAAATACCAATTAAAAAAAACTGATAAAGAAATAAGAGTGTCAATGATACTAAAAAAACACTGCAAAAGAATAAGGCACAAGAAAAAAAATAACTGGTTGTACCATACATCAAGCATCCTATCACTTAGGATTGACCATTTTGGGAGGGTAAATATTTGCTGTGCAGACCCATAAAAGATGTAAATCAGCCAGAAGAAGAGAAACAGACTCACTTGAGTGATCCTGACAGCTTTGTCTGATGCAAGAGCTTTTCTGCATGGTTAAGAGCCATTAAGTTGTCCCCAAGAGCAAGAGCCACATATGCACTGCAGGCTAGAATTGAGCACCTGCGAAGAGAGACAGACCAAAGAGAAGCAAGCAGATGAAAAAAAAAACAAAAAAAAAAACACAGAAACACTCTTTCCATGAATCAGTGTACAGCAGCCATAACAAACCTAACCACATGAAATGTGTCAACTGCCTCACGAATGGTGTAAACAAGGTCCAAATCATTTAATGGTGAGATCAGTAAAACACATTCAGAGGTAGTCAGGGTATTTTTTAAAAATCACATTTAAGATTTTTAAATCTGCACAAAAAAAAAAAACAATCTAAAAATAAATTGCTGTACATTTGTAAACACTACATTTTATTTAACGATATTTTACATTATTTCTGAATGTAATAATAAAATGTCACTTGTACACATTTGATTGTGTACCCAAAATACCAATAATAACCAGAAAAGATGAAAATGATATTAAATGATAAATGATCATTCAAAAGGCACAATATGTAAGATTTGGATAAAAATATCCAAAAACCACTAGAACAATGTTATATATTTTGTTGACTTGTGTACTTACAATATCCCAAATGTTTTCAAGAATGTTTAAATCCAGAGAAATAAGCAATTTTAACCAGGACACGGATCGTGTCCATGCGTCGCCTATCAATGACACCACACCCGTGTTACCCTTGGATTTCGGTTTTATTTTGTAGAAACCATGGAAACACCAAAGATGCTTTAATATATTGTGTTTTATTGGACTGAGCAACTGTTTGGATGGATACATTCATTGGCAGAAAACTAATCATTGTTACATAGCTCAACACAGTAAGTCTAACTGTTTAAATCTTGTTTTCTTGATTTACAGTGAGTACCATGTCTAATATCGATCTAGCTTACTGCAGTGTGCAACAAGTGTCTCATAGCAGCCGCCGAGCAAATGCACAGAGTAGTATTATAACAACAACTTTCAACACACAAATGGATCTAATATAATAAAACAGCGCTGCTTTACCCCACATACGCTTGACCGGAAGAAGAGGAAGCGGTGACTGTGGCATAATAAAAGCTCCACTGCTCTCGAGCTGTGTGTTGCACTCGTCTCTCATTAGCAATAGCTCCAGCCATTGTGCCTTTAAGATATTTGTTATACCATTTAAGACTTTATGACCTTACATTTGATAAAACTAAATTGAATTGTTTTTAAGGACCACCATTAAATTTAATATGGATTGAGCTAAATTGGATCAATCGCAGTGTTTACATGATGGCTTTCAAACTGATATAAGGGATAGTTCACCCAAAAATGAAGTCATGATTTACTCACTCTCAAGCCATCCTAGGTGTATATGACTATCTTCTTTCAGATGAACACAATCAGATATATTTAAAAATATCCTTATTCCTCCAAGGCTTATAAATGGTTGAGAATGGGAAGCCAAAAAAAAAAAAAAAAAAAAAAAAAAAAAAAAAAAAAAGCAGCATCCTTCCATTTAAAAAAAAAAAAAGAAAAAAAAAAAAAGAATCCAGAGGGTTAATAAAGGCCTTTTGAAGCGTATGGATTCATTTTCATGGATGGAGTTTTTTTTAAATTTGGGTTCCCACTGTTTACAAATGGAAATATATTTCTATGATACCCAGGGGTGAACCTAAAGTGGGGACAGTCTCACCTGGTCATCCTAACTATATCCAGCACTAATTTATTACATTTTAACAGCCTGTACTATTATGACTTAAAGTAACTGTACATTAAAACAGGTCTAATTTATATCAGCTTTTGAATTAAAACTGAGTTTGCCTGTGAGTTTTAGGCCATTTTTCGTTACAGAAGGATCCAATACGTTTTATTTTCCATATGTCCTTTTGTTTGCAATGTGTTTACCTTTTTTTAAATTCAGTCTTGATGTGAACAGGCCACAAAATTTTGAAAAATGATTTGAATATAATCTTTGCTTAGCTTCCTAAACGCCAAGCTTCGCTATAAAAGCACATAAGAGGGTAAAGAGTGGGTAAAAGTAAAGAGGGGGAAACAGAAATGCTCAACACCCTGAGTGGCTGCCTGTGACACAATAGCCTGCAGGATTCCAGGAAGAGCCCTTTGAGTAAATGGTGCTCGGGCTCGTAAAAGTGTCAGTGTATCAGGGTGTCAGTGCAGGGTCAACACAATCCACACACCACACCCCTTCCCTTCACAGGGAACCACGTCCGGCCAGCCCTCTGGAGCAGACTGTGCCGCTGGATCAAAGATGAGGGGGAAGGGGAGAGAGTGGGATGGAGGTGGGGTTGAGGGTCTAATCAATTCCCGAGGCAAAAAAAACAGAGTAATGCGAGAGCGAATGGTGAAGTGGGTGCATAAAATAAGAGAGAGGTGTATTGTAGGCTAGCCGGGGGAGGGTTATTAAAAAGGTACCCCTGAAGCAAGCTTGTTGCCAGGAGTCTAACAGAGACTGTGTTGGTTAAAATAATGGAGGTTAACTGGCTTTACTGCAGTGACTAATGTAGTTAGCAATTGTTGCATTTTATGTTATTTGCAAACTAAAAGAATTTGAATGGGTTTAGGCAAGATCATTGTATTGTATTGTATTGATATTTTGCATATCACAGTACCAAATTTATCAAATCTATTTCTAAACCATTATGAGCATACTATGGAAGACAGCAATTAAAAACAAAACAATATATAAGGTTTGGTTTTGGACAACTCATACTGAGGGGAGCTTTTTTTTTTTTATGTTGGCTATGTTAAAAATAGCATACTACCATTTGTGACAAAATTTGTGACTAAATCTGCTTGGAATAATGTATCCCAAAATGATCTTCTTGACCTGAGTAATAAACATAAGGATTATCAGATGTATTTTGTATGTTTGTTTGTTTTAAAGATTTTTCTAGGCACATAATTTATATCAAAAGTTAAGACGTTATTACTCAAAATTGGATGTAAAAATGTAACTATTAATAAGGGTTTCTGCAGGTTATATCAAGGTTAGGGATGTAAAATTGACTACTTTTTTAAAAAAACACTTTAAGAACAAGTAAAGAAAATTTAAGGAATAAAAGGAAACTCAATATGTCCTTTAGGTAAATGTTTAGTGAGAAACACTGAATCGCTCTACTCCCAACAACTAGAATGTGTAAAAAAAACTTTTACTGTAACTTCTTATCAGTGATCACAAAAGTGATGTAATTTTTGTTCTTCCAAATAAATATCTGACAATACTTGTTTTTTGTTTTAATTAAAGGGATAGCTCACTCCCATTTACTCACCCTCAAGTTGTTCCAAATCTGTATACGTTTCTTTCTTCTGCTGAACACAAAAGAAGATATTTTGAAGACGGTAGACAGTTGACGGTAGCCACTGAGTTCCGTAGTATTTTTGTTCCTACTATGGAAGTCAATGATTACCATCAATTGTTTGGTTACCAACATTCTTCAAAATATCTTCTTTTGTGTTTAGCAGAAGAAACTTTCTTGTTGATTTGGAACAACTTGAGGGTGAGTAAATGATGACACTTTTTATTTGTGGCTGAACTATCCCTTTAATTGAGTATTTTTCTTCCCCTTTTGGCAGATGTTTGATCTTGTTTGAAGCATAAACTCTCTTAATTTTGATTTAACATAACACTTATCTTGCTTCTCAAGTAAATGTTTCCTGATTTAGGAATTTAAAAACTGAGTAAAAACTTTCATCACACAATGGGCTGAGTCAAATCAAATGTGTTAAAGCAGTCTTTTAAATCATCTTCAAGCTCTTTTTACATGAAGTGAGAAATTAATTCCAGAAAAATCTCCTGTAACCTCACCTGAGATTCTCCACTTCCTGTTTTCTCAAGGGTGATGAGGGAGCAGCAGGAATGAACTTGTCTCCTTCTTGGGTCTTCCCACTGTCAGTCAAAGAGAAAATCCAAGTCACCAGATCATCTCTAAACAGCATCAAAGGGTGAGAAGAGTATCTGACAAGTTCTTAAATGTGTTTAGCAAATTCACTCTTCAATTTTATTCAAACTAGTTTGGGATCTGTTATTCATAGTTTTCAGTCACGTGACTGGCACGGAGACCAGGCGGGCAAAACATCCATAGAACTGCATTACAGGCCTGTCAACATCTTCCATCTCAAAAGAAGAAAAACAAAAATATGTAAATAAAAAGTTTTGGGCACCCGTGATCCATACCCAGCACCTGCTGCAGTATTTACAATCACTAAAAGTACTGAGACACTCTACAACGCTTAACGTGAAAAACACTTAAAGTGCCTTAATGTACTAAAACAGTGATAAGACCAAATTCAGTATACACCTACTGATGATAAATACTACATACAGGCGAGATGAGCCCAGAATATAAACGCAATGTGTTAAATGTTTAAAGTCCCCCTGTACTAAATATTATCCCTTAAAACTCATCTTTGATCACCAAAGTGACATATTTAAAAAAAAAAAAAATGTCTTCATGCCTTAAAATAGCCTGAATGTAACTCTACACCCTTGCTTCATTTAATATATGTGGATCTATGAATATGCTAATTAGCTCCACCTCCACTCACTCGCATGAGCTCAGAGATCCACTCAGTCAACTACTGAGATAAACGCAGCACAATGGTATCGCTTTTTACAACGTCGGACACATGACGGTAAATAATATGATTATCCTTTTGCATCACTACATTATCAAACAGCTGCTAATAATGTGTTGCTAATGTTACATAAATCAAATCAAACAGAGTCAAACAGATGCCTTATAAAAATCAGTAGGGCCTATCCTTACGCTTTGAACAATTTAGAACATCAGTGGAGAAAGGCATATAGTTCATCATAATATACATCACACGACCGCTATATTGCTAAATGTACCTGATTTTTCACATTAACAAAAAAATATACCGGGATATATTATCTTGAGACTTCCCTGCTTCAGAGCAGTCATAGTTAATGATATGCTAAAGCCAGCCGGCATGATGACGTGATTGTGACGTCAGAAACACCAGCGATTTCAAACTGCGTTTTTGAAACGGTCTTTAGATCACTGCAGTTTTAAAGAGAAAATACTCAGCAAAGGTGTAGACTTATGAATTTGCGAATGGTTGGTCTTAAAGCATATTAAAAACACCACGTGGACATATAAACAACATTAAAAACTTCATTTTCATCACAGGGGGACTAAGTGTTTTCTTTATAATGGTTTTCTATGGAAAAACGCTTAAAGAGAAACTGTGTGTTCTGTTTATATTCTGGGTTCATCTGCTTGCCTGTACATAATAAGCATAAATAAGGTGTATACTGAATTTGGTCTTTTATTATTACTATCTTACTTCATTAGTACTTTGTAAAAACCTGGTAAAAATCACTGGCAGGCAATGGAAGAAAGCCTGGTTTTGCCCTCCAGGTGGGCGTTCCTATAAGTGTGTGACGTCATGTGAAAACTATGAATTGTCAGCATTGGTGTTGCATGCATACATGCAAGTACATGTACCTGCAGGCATCGCTGGTCTCGCTGCCGCTTTCTGTGCTGCCCGACTGACTGCAACTCTTGGAGCCGATGTCTGGTTTACTGTCGTGCTGCTGGTGCTCAGGCAGCAGGAGCAAAGCGTTACGCAGACAGATTGCTGCAAACTCCATACTGGCCACTGGGATTGCTGCAGACTGGCCTTCACTGCACACAAACACAAAAACATGCAAATGCAAATCCATTTTAGCATGGAAGTGCATCAGAAAGACTAGGGATTTTTAATAATCTGGAAACCTAAAAGACGTGATGCACATTTGTATGGAGTCACTTAATGTCTTTTAATGCTAAATCTGTGAAGAAGTGCAACAGGATGACATCTTCTGGAGAAACTCTGTAGTTACACCTCTCCAATCAGGCAGACAAATTTCACACAGCCACTTCTCTAACACCATTAATAACCAGAAAATGTCATGACCCATGACGTTACATCAATCTTTCTCACCTGTAGATGGTGTTTTGTGTGGACTGTGATGCTAGAACAATCTTGCGATGGTAGCCCTGCCCAACTACAGCCTGCACAATCCCTTTTTTACTAGGTAAACCTTTTGTTTCTTGCTCCGAGCTCTGAAGGAAACAACAGAAAGTTCATTTATTAAAGAAACCACTTTAAAATGTCAAGGATATTATAAAACCTCAAATGATTCTTAAAATACTCTGCTCATTACACAAAGTGTTTCCTACTTTAAAAGATCTTAAAGATTTTTGCTGCGTTTCTCAAAAGCCTCATGAGCTAAGTTGATCATAGAGACTATTGGTGGCAATATTTCTACAATCTAATTAGGACTGCAATGCTTTTGGGAAATGCACCCCTGGTTATACCAAGTTTTCAGCGTGCAAAAAAATGCATTACTGTCTGAAATAATTAAACTATAAACCATTTTAGTGTGGAAAATATTGATGGCATATATTTTATACTTTGGTGTCATTTAAGCATTTGCCTTTAAACAAGGCAAACCAAATGTACAGTACTGTTAAGTTTGGGGCTGGTAAAATATTTGCATGTTTTTAAAAAAATGTATTTTAAGCTCACAAAGGCACATTTATTTGATCAAAAATACAATAAAAAAAAAAAGTGCATTTTTTTTTTTTTACAATTTGAAATAGATTTCTACTTCAATATATTTTACAAAGTATTTTTACCTGTGATGGTTGTGTTGCTTAATATGTTTTGTGAAAACCATGATACATTATTTTTTCCTCCTCAGGATTCTTTGATGAATAGCATTTTGTTTTTTACTATAATTATTTTGTAATGTTACAAATGTCTTTACAGTCACTTTTGATCAATATAAATAAAAGTATTAATTTAAAATAAAAACTTAATCTTCAGTGGTTTAAAGTATTTGAGTAAATGTAATTAGTTACATAAGTACCTTTTTGGCTAATTTGTATTTTGAGTACGAAAGATATTAGCAACTTTTACTCTCTACCTGACTACATTTTTTTAACAAGTATATATCTTCACTCCAATACATTTGTGATGAGTAATGCTTACTTGTTACATTTTCTGCAGCAGTTTATTTCTGCTACAAAAGAAGTGATATCATCATCTACAGGGCATTTGAGGTACTGTATCTTGTGTGTTTTGCCCTTACACACCCAAACTTGTCAACAAAGCTACTTTACGCAAATATGAGTGCATTAGCAAGAAGTTACTGAATTGCAAGTGTTTCATATATGAGATGAAGACATGGCTGCAGCTAGTGATGAGTTCAAAACCAGCATGTCCAGTGAAAGTAAGCTTTGACTATTTAATTTTACTAAATATTATTTTATTTATCTGTTATATTGAAGAGATCTGAGCGCTGAGGATTAGTGCATATTTAAGTCTACATTCAGTACAAAGTAAAATACTTAATTACTGAAATTAGATACTCTAAGACTTTTACTCAAACGTGGTATTGGAATTGGACTTTTAATGGAGTCATTTCCATTGTGAGGTATCAGTACTTTTACTTAAGTATTGTTTTCAGGTACTCTTTACACCTCTGTCAAGCTTACCAACCCCAAACTTTTGAACAGCAGTTTAAGTATAGACACATTCCTGACACATTTTGAAAAGCAGGGGTTCTTTCATTTTAAATCTTAAAAATACATGTGGGTTAATGTCTGTACCCCTTTATTAGCTGTGATGCAGCACTCTGCGAGTCTGAGCCAGAGTCGAGGGCTGGAGTGATACACCTGCACCGCTTCCATCAGACACTCAAACGCTGCCAACGGTCGCCCAATATGAAGTAACTGAATCCCACAGTTATACAGCAACTCATAGCGCTTATTAGCTAACAGAGCACACATGGGAATGCCCGTGAACATCTTAGCTGCTGTGGAAAAAAATAAAACAAAGTTAATTTAACAAGACTGCAAAAAAAATGTTTTGTTTTTTTTGTTTTGTTTTTTCAAAAATCTGCATATTATGATCGGGCATGTAGGAGGTTTTCATTTCTCTTACCCTGACCATTACCACCATTACCGCCATCACCAAGCTGGGCGCATGTGTTGTCATTTTCTTGAAGTGCTTTTTTAAAGTAAAACAGACCCAGGTTGTGCTTCCCCATGGCAAAATGGATACAACCAAGATTATTCCAGAACATACACCTCACACATTCACCTTCAAGGGGGAAAACAAAGGACAAATCTGAGCAAAAACATCCCAGAAGATTTCTTTTAACAAAATATTTACTGAAATGTAGGTGTATTTTACATGTCTGATACCACTAAATAGATAAATAGATTTAAATTATTACAGTGTACAAATATCTCAAATAAAAAGAAATAAATAAAAATAATAAATTGCTGAGAATTCTCTCTTTAAAACACATATGGGTAGTTTTTAACTATGGTGCACATTATAGAAGTTGTGTACCTGTTTTCAAGGGTCCTGGATGCTCTGCTATATTTGAACTGTTGAGTAGTTTCACAGCTTTACGATAATTTCCCCTCAAATACTCAAAATTACTCTTCAGGAAAAGTGAGGGCGCAGACTGAGGGAGGTAAATACAGACAGTAAACAAAAGTTACATTAAAAGTGTATTACATGCGCAGGTGTACCTGACCAACATTTATAGTACACATGTACTGTGTGAATCTGTTGACTGTGAATCTCCTCACATTTCCAGATGTGTTCATCACAGATTTGATTTCCCGTTTGCAGGCCTTCAATGACTTCATCTGGATATAGGCTCGTACTTTATACTGCTCACACAAACATATCCAAAACTTTTTCAGACAGATTTTTAGACCATTTTGTTGCATTTTAGATTCAGAGTTAGCTTTCTGAACATATTCAACTAGTTAACAAATGCAAAACTTTATTATTTCAGGTTATGTTTAATCAGAGTGCTGTAACGTTCATTATGCTCACTGCTCTCACCTGGTGCATCTTTGATTTAGCTGCCTCGATCATAGCTGTGAATTCTGCTTTCAGAGCAGTAGATTCCTTATTCATGCTGTTGGCGCCCTGTAAATGACACAAAATACGAAGTTGAAGTTGAGAGAACAGAATCTGGAGCAACAACTTTCAATTTAGCACCATGCCAGCTACCCCGGCTATATTCATGGTGAGAAAGAGAGAGAGGAAAAATAATAAAATAGGTTTTCAAATTTTATCTTAGATGAAAATTCTAAAACCAGATATGGTCTTACTTCATTAAAAATCTTTTTATAAGAGTCGGCTGAAAAATAAAGAATTCTAACAGTTCAATCTATCAAAGTCCATCAAAATACGCCTTAGTGATAATGGATTCTGGCACAAGGGGCATAAAGGAGGATCTCCACCCGTTAACAGAAAGAGTGTGTGTAGGTAATATGATCCCAGCGATTTTCAAAATGGACACAATGTTTTACTCCAACCACAGGATTGATTTTGGATAGTTTCCACCTTTCAAAAGGCAGTAAGATTTATTTTTTTGAAATAAATTAATACTTTCATTTAGCAAGGACGCATTAAAATGATCAAAAGTAACTGGCCTAATACTAAAGTACGTAAGTAAGTAAGGTAAGCATTACATATTTTTATTTTTGTAACACTTTACAATAAAGGTCTTATTAGTTAATATTAATTCATGCATCTACTATCATTATTTGACAATGAGAAATACATTTGTGACAGTATTTATTAATCTGTTAACATTAATTAAAATACAACTGTTCATTGTTAGTTCATGTTAGCTCATGTCCAATAAATAATGTTAACAGATACAACTTTTGTAGTACGTCCTTAGTTGAAATTAACATTAACTGAAATTAATAAATCCTTTAAAAGTAATTTTCATTGATATTTCGTGTTAATTAATATAGTTAACTAATGTTAACAAATTGAACCTTATTGCAAAGGGTTACCTTTATTTCAAATAAAGCTGTTCTTTTAAATGTTCTATTAAGAAATGACGCAATCATGGTTTCCACAAAAATATTAAGAAGCACTGTTTTCAACATATTTGGAGCAGCAAGTCAGCATATTAGAATCATTTCTGAAGGATCATGTGATGCTAAAGACTCAGCTTTGCCATCAATGGAATAAATGACTGTGCATTTTAAAATATATTGATATCAAATTGTTATTGTAGTAATATCTTGCACTATTACTATTTTTATTGTATTTTCTATCAGATAAATGCAACCTTGGTAAGCATGAGAGACTTTAAAAAAAACAAAAACAAACAAAAAACAAAAATCACCCTAAACCTTTGAAAGGAAGTGAATTTGGTCTTTTACATAGCTCTCTCTTGGTAAACGATGCCAATTTAGATTATAATTAAAACATATAAATTTTTCCTGAACTCCAACTTATCAATCAAAAGAAGAAAACAATGACAGATAAAAATACAGCATGAAAGAAAATGTACAAGTCTGTCAAAGTAACTGATAATAATTATTTGTAGCACAACCTCTGCCATCAGAATCCTACATTGGTTTATCAGTAATGTTATTTGAAAAATATTCTGTGGACATTTCTTACAGATGTTATCACTTTAAATATAACAACAAGAACTAGTGAGACAGGAAGAAACCATCAAAAACTCAAATTATTTGGAAGGAGCTGTATCTCTCACCTCTCCTTTGCCGTTTTTGCTGTTTCCTTCCTTGACGGTGAGCTTCTCCAGCACAGCCAGCAGGTGCAGTGCCTTCTCTGGCTGGAAGGTGAGCAGGTACAGATCCACCAACAGGAAGCAAACGGCCTGAGCAAACTTTTCTTCTAGGACAAAGAAACCCATCAAGCCATGCCACACTACTGCACCAGATACTCTTGGTGCTAGAGCAAGAACTCACTGCTGTACCACTCAACCCTCTCTGCAGTACCATAACAGTTTTCATTTACATTGCATTCTAAAACATACCAAAAGGTTCGAGAAACTGGTAGAGCTTCTCCCCAATGGATATAGCTTCTGAATACTGTCGCATATGGTAATGGATCACTGCTTGATTGTAGTAGAGGATACTGTTCTCGACATCATCCAAACCATCAATATCTTCCACAGCTGTGTGCATCTGCAAACAACAATTAATTATCAGTAATAATAACTCATAACTATGAATGCAGGGCATTTTTATGACATTTGATGAGCAACATTTGACAACAGAGACAAATGTAATACCATACCTGATTCTTCAAGGTCATTAACATCTGCTTCAGGATGCCGGTTGTTGTCTGCCCACTTTTATAAAACTCAGTGATTGCTTTATTCATTGTAATCTTGTAGTCATCTTTGTTTAGCTCCTGAAGGTTGTCAAGGTGTTTCAGGGACTCATCATAGCTTCCAGCCTTAAGAGACATCACAATATAACATCAACTAATATTCATTCATACAACCACTTGCTCAGACAACTGTATTGTAGTTATTTACATTAAAGGCCTCAAAAGCATTCGTTGCCATCTCTTTCTCTTGATCTGAGATCCCAGGGGATGAAATGTTGTCATGTTTCATGTCACCAGCTTGATCTTGAGAGGGAACAGATGCAGTTAAGTGACAGATGTTTGAATCAACTCATGCAATACCTACTGACAGCATTCACTACCATTATAAACTAGACATTCAACAGCTTTAAACCTTTAAAACAAAAATAACTTTGACCTTTGTAACGCAAGCTATCGAAACAAGGTAAATTCAAAAGCCTGTCACAAAACAAAAATCTTAATACGCTTAAAAGCATTTCTTTTATCATTATCATGTATTCTTATATCACACTAATTATACAAACATAACTGATATTGTATTGCATGAACAAACAGTATTAGGCCAGTTCACTGACGCAGTTAACTATCTGTTTAGGTCTCGTTACCACAGTAATTATACATTTGTAACCTAATAAGTTAAATATCTACGAATATAAAAATAAGTATTTGTTTGTAAAAAAAAAAAAAGGAAAAATGATCTGTTTACATTCCCCGCAGCGCTCAAGAACAGCTGCAGTGTTTATCAGACTCTCTGAATATTATACACACCGCTCACCTGAGCCTGTTTCAGCCATTCCTTCAAATGTATGGACGCTAATTCGCTTTTACAACGGGTAAAGATGTAAATTAACTCCACTATTTTAATCTATAGAAAGAAAAAGTGGAAGGTGTGTCTCTCCAGAGCAGATTCAGAATTCCGCCATGAATATTACCCACAACCACCGCGCGAGGGTTTTTTTTTTTAAACCAGCCTTTTTGTACGCGATCGCCACCTATCTGTTTGGAGTACGAACTGGAGGACTGTTGTTTAACCCTTTCGGACCCGAATTTATCTTGTTCAGTGTTGACGACAGTATAGTCCAATCCTTTAGGAACCACGAGTTCCCTTATTGGTTTCCTATGGGTTTTTAGAATAGCATTTGGATTTATGAGCAAACAAAGATCTGTACTTCTCTACCATTCGAGATTGAAAACTTTCGATATGGATAGCTTAACTTCAGTTCTTCAGTATATTTTTTGTACGCCAAAACCTAGGAATGAGTTGTTGTTGTTGTTTAGCATTTGTAGCACTTCCGATTCAATTGTCCTAAAGTCTATGCCTAATCAAAGCAAAAGCATAAGACAAGCCTCTAAGGTTAGCAAAAAAAAAAAAAAAAAAAACATATGCTACGGTACACCGGAAAGGAGACCAGAGACCATTTTTTATGGATGTCATTAGAGGAGAGTATTCACTAAACTGAATAAACTGCTTTGTGTGAAATAAATTCACACAATATCAGTTAATGAATCAACAGCCTATATATTTTTTTAATGGGTTTTTGGTGCCTGAAGGTCTGTGGTTAACACAAACTCAAAATATCATGTTTTATTCTTGTTGCATACATGTGGCTAAACAGGACTACAGAGGTTGTCAAGGACATTAAACATCATCATGCCAAACAGAACTTTAGTCAACTTTCACAGCATCATTGTGTCTATAATTGTGCTCTTGCAATCTATTCTAACTCATACTTACAGAGAAAATGTTTTTTTAAATAAAGACTGAAATAGTTGCCGGATGATAAATGGTCGTGATCTTAAAGTAATACGACCATGGTGTAGTTTATTTATAGCCTATATTTAGCTATTTACTTGTATTTAGGCTTCAAAACTCATAAAATGTTAATACTCATATAATGTTAATTTGTGAACATTATAATGATGTACAAAACATGTAAGAATATTTTCTGCAATAATCCAAAAGCCAATGCAGGAAACCAGTGAGATGCTATAACTTCTGGGATGGCCTACAAAATTATGTTCATCATTGCAGCACTCTATTACAGCATACAATACACAACTTTTGGTTACACTGGGACTCACTTTCCTTCACAAAGGATTAAAAACTTTTCAACATGATATTATGAATAATATTGTATTGTACTTTAAAAGAGGCAAAGTATTATTTATGTATATGATATTATATATTGTTGGGGATTACAGTTTAGGACACTTGACCAGATATGATTAATGAAAGACCAGGAGTCAGAAGTGCAATGAATCGAAGAAAATTTACTGAAGAATAGTTTGCAGTTTCATCAGCAGAAGCCAGCTTGAAGTCTCACATGGAGTTTGTAAGCCACTCTACGTACATTCACATTTTCACAGCAATTATACTCTAACAGAGTCTACTAACTACGTCATTATAGGTTAAACAATTCTGATTGGCTAAGAAAAATAGACAAAATTAGTCATCTTCCACACATGGACAGATAGTCAGAAGCATATCGCCATCCATCACAATGCTGACACTCGGACCCTGGATTTAGGCACAGGATGTCCCTTCTAGATCATGACAAGGCATCTGCAGGTCTCAAGCAGAATGCTAGTTGTCCACCAGCACCCATAAAGGACCTGCACAGAACACTTAGCGCACATTAAAAGATACACATGATTCACAGCTTCTTCAAGGCTGAAGGCTTTAACTATAAACAGGAAATATTCCCAAAACATATACTGATAAGCTGTACTTTTCTCTCAGTGAGAGGTACAGACAATATTCATCATTATTTTCTAGTGTTTGAAGATGAAAAGGAAAATAAATGCTTTAACATAAGTTGAATAACCCTAGTGAAAAAAAAATAGTATACCTAAGCACAATTTATTTGTATGTACTTTAGTATAACTAAATGTATTTGTGGCACGCTATAAATATAAATATATTGTTTGTGCTAAAGTGGAACTATTCCAAGTAAACTTTAAATATACTCTTATTTATTTAAGTTTTGAAATGCAGAATTCACTCAGCATAAGCTTCAAATGTATTTTGGTGACATTAGAATTGCAATTCAATTACACTGTAAGAGTGTTGAACATACATTAATATTATACTGATAACAAACTTTTAGTGATTTTAAAACACATTGCAATGGCATTCCAAGTTAACTTGTAGTGTGCTAATGGCATCATTATAGTGTGCTTCAAATAGGCTACAATAAAGTAATCTAAAGTCACAGCTTAAGAATTTGCCTTTTACAGACACCCCCAGTATATCAGTAACTTACTTATCCAGTGAACATCAGTGAGACAATGGGAACAGATATATATTTGTATAGTGAATGTAGAAACCAGTACAGGCTGGATTCGAATTTGGGTCGCTGTCACACAAGAGCACTCACTTTACTTGTTGCGCCACCACGCAGATATACTCAATGCAAAACTGGGCTTACTTTGTGTTCTCTCTATACTGTTACAAGCACAGCTATAAGTAAACAGATTTTCAGATTAATGACAGCACAAATTCTATGGATTAAAAGACTGCGAATTGCCGAGAAAAGTCTCAATATAGGCACAGTAAGTGGTGCGTGAAAAACATGAAATGGCCTGTATATAACACGAAAGCTGTTGAAGAAATAAAACAAGCAGACGCAACATTAAATATCAAGAATGTTTTGCTTCCCTTTTATCTGTCATTAATGCAACATGAAGCAATTGACCCTTCCCGGGGAGTTTGATTGACAGGTGATCTAACCAATCATAAAGCCGAATCCGCCATTTTGTCCGACAAAGCAGTCAGGGGAGTTAGTAGATTAACGTTGGTGGACTTGAACTTGAAAAATTATGTGTACTGACATCTTTCTGTGGTTGAAATGTGGTTCATTCATGTTTATTTGATAATATAAATTAACTAGTAAGAAGAGATGATCGGTTCACCGCTTAATCTGAGACTACAGCGATCTGTCACGACACATTAAAGAGCCACAAAACAGTATTTGTTTAAATTTCTTTAAAAATTTGAAATTTGAGACTTTGTTTCATATCAAAAGTAACCTGCTCTGCCTTGTCTGTCGACGTGTTGTCAGTGTCCTCTTTGCTCCGCGATGTATTTTTCACTGTAGAACATAATGTGTGTCGTGAGAGCGGCATGGCTTGTCAGACATAGCAACAGTAACTAAAGGAGGCGGGTCTTTGCGAACGTTCAATTGCAGTAACTGGCATAACATATTAGTTTTATTCTTGTGCACGCACTAAAACACAGACAGTTCCGTTCGTTGGTGGAAGAATGCGAACATGCAGAACTGCTTTCAGTGTGTGCGAATGGAATAAGACCATCTGTAACATTCCTCTGCGCGCTTCAACTCTCAATGCACCGCAACTGCTCCTGACATAAAACACAATGAAATGAATTGGCGATCTCGCATTACGCTGCAGATTTAAATGTGACGCATGAATTAAAATGATTTACTTTTCATGCAGTTAATGTTTCTGAATTTATTTGACATTTTTACTTGAGGACTGGTCAGCATCAGTTTAAGGGTGCGTTCACACTTGTAGTTCGGTTCGTTTGGTTTGTTTGGTCCGGACCAAAGAAGAAAAAGAAAAAAAAATGTAGTCCTGGTCCGATTAGCGTTCAGATTGGCAATTTTATTACCGAACCAAAACATACCGAACCTAAAGGCATAGGGATACGTTCACAACCTGATTGGTCGGATTTTATGACGTATTGCCAATTCTGAGACTGAACTTACCGAATATCCAAAACAATGCTGTGTGCTGAGGTAAATGCGCTTGTTTTGTGTGCGTAGCCTGCATATGATAGTATTTTGGCCAGTTGGGAACCTGTGAAGAGCTTATAAAATGTGTAAAGGAGTCAAAACAGCGGCGGGAATCCATCCGGCACACACACAAACGATCTGCTGCGTGGGAGACGCGCGTCTGATGCCGGTGATGTAGGCAAATGTACGACTATGACGAGAAAAACTGTTATGCGTGAGGATTCTGTCATTTTTAGGGTATTGATTTTGTTTCGATTACATGTCTTTGGTCCGTGTTGCGTTCATATATCATTCGAACCGCACCAGGGTTCGGATGGCAGCGTTCACATATGGTCAAATGAACCGCACTAACAGAGCAATCGCACCAGGGTTCGTTTTAATCTAACCAAACATGACAGTTCGTTTAATAATTCATAATATTTGGACAGCCCAAATAGCTGCAGTCCATATTTCAATGTGAAACGGGCCATTAAAGTAGCATTAATGAGAAAAGTGTGTTACACTTACACAGAAATACACTAAAGTAATAGTGGTATTCTGATCAGGTACATGAATTTCTTTCACCATTTCAAACTGACTATATGTTGTTTTCTTTATTTGTCATGATTACAAATATTTACTTTTGTACTTTTACTTAGTTTTTTATTTAATTTTTTACTTTCTATATGTATGTATATTTGCTTTGCAACCATGCAAAATTGTGAAAAGTGCTATGGAAATAAATTTGAATTGAATTAAACAATAGCCTGATATTCAAAGTATTCAAATATTCAAATTATTAAAAAGGTAAAGGTCAGAATTATAAAACTTACTTAATTTTTTTTTTTTTTTTGCAACTCAAAATACATTTCCTGTGAACTTTTATCTAGACAATACTATTTTTATACTCAAATACAGTTCATTGAATTATACATTTAATCATAACAGGCTAACATAGGATTCAACAAAAATAAATTACTGAATAGTGCTTAAATATTTAACAAATTAAATCATTTTATTTGCAAATTGCTTATTGTTACATTTGAGCTGTAGGCAAAAGTTTAAAAATTCTGCCTTTATAGCACCTGTTAGCAGAAACAAACTAGACGTTTCACTTCATACCTCACATTTTCTTTGGTTTGCACAAAAAGAAAGTCTCATCTAAAAAATTACATAGCATCATCTAAAAATAATTTCATCATTCTCAGATTTGAAATACATGGTGAGACTTGTGTTTTTAGCTACAATGGGTTTCTAGACTCTAAAGGTTTCCTTCTGACAAATGTGCCAAAATCTGCAATACAGATTTCCAGTAGTGTGCACTACAGAGAGTTCTGTTTTTTAAGCAAAAATACAGCAAAACCAATTGATGGTGAGTGTGATGGCATTGGCTTTATGGCGTGTTTGAAACAGATCAATCATTGTGGTCTATATGTGTAAACTTCTGGTTCAACCAATGGTAGAACGTTGGAGCAGGCCAATGGGGGTCAAGATTTAGCTTCAGCAGTTATGGTGTTTTCAAGTCATGTCAGAAAGAGTATTATGAAGTATTATGAGATAAAACTCATAATTATGGGTTTTGGTAACTATAAATTTTCTTAAGAGTTTCTGAGTTAGGTGCATGACGGTGAGAAAATGGATGCAGAGTCTGCCCTAGTGAAAAAAAACCTACCAAAATGTATTTAAAATATAGGCCTACATTCATTTCATACTAACTACAAACCTATTAATATATTTACTGACATAAATATTCTAATTAAACTTTATTTGGAATTCTTCTTTATATTGCACAATGCATATTTCTTAATATTAAGCCTAAAATGTGTTTAATATCACTATTAGTAAGGATAGTATAATTACTGTATAATTTGAATGAAAGATATTTAAAGTGTACCTAAAGTATACTTGCAATAGTTCCACTTTAGCACAATCAAAAAGTATATCTTTAGTCAAAAATACTTTTTCCAATTTAGCAGACTTTAAGTATACCAATTTAGTATAGTAAAAGTACAATTACAATTACATTTATATTTAGTACATAAATATATAAATGCATTTGTAGTATACTTAGCATAAAATAAATATATTTCAAATACATTTTAGTATATTTATTTTTCATAGGGAAGTCATTCAAATAATTTAATATTATAAATGAATAAAATAAATAAAAGGATAAATGTTGATTAATAACTTGATTATCAATCGCACAAAAGATATATATTGAAGCGGTAGTGGATTCCAGAATCCAATCCTTCAATATATATACAGAGATATAACTGTTTGAAGTATAATTTTGTGCATTGTGTCACAGTGTTGTGCTTCAATTCTATAAAGACTCAATCATAGAACAATCATAGTTCAACATTCAATCTAATGATTCTAATATGCAATCTGAGTAGTCCCAAATGTCAAAAACTATATAAAATATATAAATAAATAAATAATTAAAAAAAAAAAAGAAGAAGAAGAACAGCAGACAACAACAGTTATGAGCACTGACATGGACGGAGAGTCTGAACATTTCTGAAATTCTAATAGAAACCACTAGATGTCAGTAGTATGGAGTTTACGTTTACTTGCCCAAGTAGAATCCTGTCTGCCTTAAATTGCTATGGTAAGCTAATGTTTTACAAAATGCACTTTTTTTCCCCCATAAAAATAATATCTTATGAACTATCAACTTACAGATTCTCCAAGGCAGAATTGTACCTGCCACCCCAAGAACTACAGCTAATATGTAGCTTTAAGCTAATACTGATGTTTGTGACTTTTGGACCTTTGATAATTCTTGTTTACTTGCCTGTTTGACTAGGATTCTGGATTCTGATTTTGCTTTGTTTGCTACGGACATATATATATATATATATATATATATATATACACACACACACACACACTGCCACCCTTTGAGGCTTTTTTCTCTGGCCTCTATTGGGTCTGGAGGTGATGCCCAGCTTAAGGTTCGCTTAGCGCGAGTCCAAATGGAAGCGCATGAACAGGCAGAGGGTCGTCGGGCTGAGATGAATTTACGACTTGAAGTTCGCAGGTTAGAAACTGAGGCAGAAGAGCAGATTAAACTGCGTGAACTTGAGTTGAACACAGCTAAGAATGCACCTACCCTAGTTGTTCCACCGGTGCAGACTGTTGGCGCTCCGTCGTACCGCAGCTCCGTCTCTCGTACCGCAATTTCGAGAAGCAGAAGTTGATTCGTATTTTAGTGTGTTTGAGCGCATTGTGTCTGCTCTAAATTGGTCTAGGGAAGTGTGGCCTTTGCTTTTGTAGTGCAAATTAACCGGTATAGGGCTCAGGAGGTGTGTGCAACTCTATCCTTAGAGGATAGTCTAAATTACGACACAGTGAAGGCTGCAATCCTGCGCGTTTACGAGTTAGTACAAGCTTATAGGCAGCGGTTTAGGGGTAAAAGAAAGGCGTTTTATTTGACAAGTGGTGAGTGAACATTACGAGAACTCATTATTTGAGAAGAATTTAAGAACTGTGTACTCGAACGTGTCTTTGTTCATTTAACTGAACAGAAGGTGACCTCTTTATCTCAGGCTTCTGTCTTTGCGGACGATTTCGCGCTGACGTATAAGAACATAAAGCCTATACCATCCATTCTGATAAAACTGTGTCTGTTCTTCCGATTAACCAGTCACGACCGAAACCAATTGAAGAGTTAATTTGCAAAAACGGTTAACTCCATTTTTATTAATTCTCACAAATCGTGTTTTTTAATGCATTCCAAGTAATATCAATCAAACTGCAGTTGGGTTGTTTTGATTAAGTAATAATAACTCCAAAAAAGTTTGTTTTTTAACAAAAGCAGATCACTCCAACAGTCGTTTTTTGGCAAAAGCAGATAACTCCACATTTCATGTTTCAGAGTTAAAAAAAAACCAAGTAATTGCTATGTAATTGCATTTAAAACACACTCAAACACATGTGCACACAAACGCGCGCGCACACACACACACACACTCATGCGCGCGCACACGCAAAAGGACGACCAAAGTTTCAGCATGTAAGCCCTGTATGGTGTACAAGGACTTACATGAGTCGAAATCCTCCATCACTTTTAGTCAGCTTTGACTCCCTCAGCTAGCGCGCCTCCAAGTGACTAGAAGCCTTGTCACCTGACCTGAATACTGTGCGCTGATTCGCTAAAACGGACTTATCGGTTTCTGTACACAAACAACAAGGGCCTTGTTGGCTTCTGCTGTTAAACGTGAACTTGCGATGCCTGACAGTGGACAATACCGGCTTTTCTGACAAAACGGATTTAGGGTACAGAATGTGCTATATGTGGAGAATAACGCACAGCAGTTAGTTCATTTTTTTTTAAAGTGGCGTTTATTGGGTTTTGCAAATACACTCTTAAATTGCTCCGAAGCCAAAGGAAGACCGAGAATGTTTTTATTGTCATAAGTCTGGCCATTTATTGCTAACTGCCGTGTTGAAATGGAAGCAGCTGGGCTCTGTAACCAAGAGCGTTGGTTTTGTGAAAGCTGTTGACAATGTTGAGCATAATGGCAAGCTAGATTCTAGCTATGAACCGTTTCTGATGAAAGGTTTAATTTCCATTCCGTGTAAGCCTACAGAACAGGTGAAAATTAAAATACTCCATGACACTGGTACTACTCAATCCTTTGTGATTTCTGGTGTACTGCTGTTTTCTGAGCAGACTTCTTGTGGCAGTAATGTGTTGGTGGAGGGCATAGAGATGGGTCCCGTTAAAGTTCCGCTACATCAGGTGCATTTGTACAGGATTTGTGAAAGTAGGTGTTCGTGAATGTTTGCCTGTGAAAGGGGTAGAATTTATTTTATGCAATGATCTGGCTGGTGGGAAGGTTTTTCCCATGTTGGAGGTTTTTGATAACTCTGTGTTGTTAGATCAGCCCGATGAGTTGTCCGAGACGTACTCTGAAATGTTCCCACTTTGCGCTGTTACGCGAGCTCAAGCTCTTAAGAAAGATGTCTTTGATTTGTCCTCCTCTTTTACTGTACCTATATTTGCCAATGACGTTTTACTACAGGTTGAAGGTGAGGCTGTTGAAAAACCTTCTCCTGTTAGTTCGAACTGTTTGAAGTTGCCTGTGGCGCGTGAGTAAATTGTTTCTGCACAAACAGCAGATTTGACTTTGCGGAAATATTTCTCTTTTGTTGATTTCTTGGAGGAAGCGCAAATTGATGCGTAAGTGGTGCCCTGATGTTAAGGATGATTCTGAATGGAGTGTGGTGTATCAAGTCGTTATTCCTTCGTGTTGCCATCAGCAAGTTTTATCTTTAGCTCATGATCATGATCTGTCGGGACATTTAGGAATTAAGAAAACCTATAATCGGTTTCTGAGGCATTTCTTTTGGCCTCGTCTGAAAACTGACGTTGCTCATTTTTGCCGCACCTGTCACACTTGTCAGATCACTGGTAAACCGAACCAGGTAATTCCTCCTGCACCGCTCGTTCCTATTCCAGTTGTAGGGGAACCGTTTGATTGATTATCATGTTATCATTGATTGTGTGGGACCTCTACTTAAAACTAAGAATGGTAATCGATTTCTTTTAATGATCATGTGTAGTGCTGCACCTTTCGCTGAGGCAATTCCGTTGAGAAAAATCACAGCGCCTGTTGTCATTAAAGCACTTGTGAAATTCTTTTTTACATTTGGCTTTCCAAAAATTGTGCAAACTGATCAAGGCACTAACTTCCTTTCTAAGCTCTTTTCACAAGTTTTGACTACCCTGAATTTTTCTCACAGAGTTGTGAGCGCCTATCATCCAGAGCCAAGGTGCGCTCAAATGTTTTCACCAAACGTTGAAAGCAATGCCCAGGTACTGCATGGGTACAGGTAAAGATTGGGATGATGGGGTACCATTGGTTTTATTTGCAGTTAGAGATGCTGTGCAGGAAAGCCTTGGATTTAGTCCCACCGAACTTGTGTTCGGACATACTGTCCGAGGTCCTTTGAAAATGCTCAAAGAAAATAACCTGTCCTTTGATTCAAGCCCTAAAATGAAAGTGTTTGATTATGTCAGTAAGTTCCGTGAATAGTTACATAAAGCTTGTTCTATGGCAAAAGATTCATTGACTACTCCTCAAGAAAATATGAAATGCCAGTTTGATTGTAAATCTGTTCAGCGCTGTTTTCAAGAAGGTGATCAGGTGTTTCAGGTCCTTATGAGGCGCTGAGAAAGTTCAGTGACACCGATTATGTGGTTCATACTCCCGACAGAAAGAGAATCTTGTGCGCGTCATGTGAATATGTTAAAGGCATATCGCAGTAGAGAATCTCCCCGAATGGAAGTTTCCATTGCAGCTCCTATTCCAGTTCCTGTAGCTATAGCATGTAGTGGTGAAAATGCTACCCATGATGCTGATGTTGGGGATGATGGCATAGTGTCCCATCATACACATTAACAATGTTCTAGATTTAAGAATTCCAAGGTATTAAGTGAATTACCATCTCATCTACCTCATTTATCTGAACAACAAAGAGGTAATATTATGCATCTGATTAATGACTTTCCTTCTCTGTTTAATGATGTTCCTTCTCGTACCACAGTTCTGCAGCATGATATTAATGTTGGTGATGCGATCAAACAGCATGCATACCGTGTGAACACCACGAAGAGAGCTGTCATGCATGGTGAGGTTGACTACTTGCTTAAGCATGGACTTGCTGTGCCTAGCTGTAGTCCATGGAGCTAGGTCTCTCGGTGTGCCGCGCTGAGTAGCTCAGTGTGTGCTCAGGTGTTTTGAGTTGAAACCTGTGTTTAGAGTTTGTATCCTTTTGTTGTGAACGTGTAAATCCAACACTTGATTTTGAGAAAACAGGTAAGCAGGTCACGCGATATACATATTGCCCGCAGTTATCAAGTGTTAGACACACTAGGTAAGGGGTGAGCGCCCTCTTTGTAATTTTGTTTTGTATTCAGTGTAGATTGTTTGTGGCTTCGTAAGAGCCGAAGATTTCGGGTTCGTTTTTCACATTTTTCTTTGGTTAGTAAGGTTAGAGGGTTTTGGGGACTTAGTTTATGAACTATTTTGTTTTTATTACTTTCTTTAATTTGACACCACCCTCGTTCCTTTTTCCTTTTAGTTTATTGTATTTTCTTTATTTTTGTTTTCTAAATAATGCCTTTGTAAATCATACACACTGTTTAGTGGCTTTGGCTTGAAGGAAATAAATCATTCAATTGGCTTAAATGCTCTTTGTGCCTGGTCTTCTCTACTGCCTCCACCATCACAGCAATATTAACAAGTAAATGTTACGTTCTAACCCCTAGAAAGAAAGACTAGAAAGTCTGTAACAGTGTCGAATGCAGCACTAAGATCAAGTAAAACGTGTACTGAGATGCAGCCTTGGTCAGAAGCTAGAAGACATTTGTAATTTTAACAAGCACAGTTTCTGTGTTATGATGGGGCCTGAATCCTGATTTTTCATAATTTTTTTGCAAGAAGGGCAATTGAGCAGGCACACATTTTCTAGTATTTTAGACATAAATGAAAGATTTGAAATTAGTTTGTAATTTGGCAATTAATTTAGATTTAGTTGAGTTGTTTCTTAATGAGAGGATTAATAACAGCCAGCTTGAAGGTTCCTGGGATAAGTTAATAATATTGAGAAGGGGCTCTTCTGCTGCAGTTAACAACTCTTTCAGTAATATAGTGGTTAATGGATCTAATAAACATGTTGGTTTAGATGCAATGATAATTTTATTTAGCACTTCCTGTCCTAGTTGTAAAGCAATGCAATTGCTCTTGAGGGACAATGATTAAGGCTGAATCATAAAGTGCTGTCACTTAAATCCATAAATCCATAGTCATTATACTAAACTGTGTTGGAATATTCAGTTCAGGTGATGTCTGTTTATTTGTTAATCTAGCCACTGTACTAACTGAAAACATAGAATTGTTTTGGTTATTTTCTATGAGTTTGCTGAGATGCTTGGTCCTGACGGCTTATAGAGCCTTTTGATAACAGGACATAGGCTCTTTCTTGCTGATTACCTTCACAGACACTATGTTGCTCCCAGAAAAGATTATTTACATAGAGCAGTTTCTGTTCATTACACAATGACATTAACCATTTATTTAGAGCAAATAGTCTACTGAACCTTTCATGTCATTGCGGGAAGTAGTCTGGACATGATGATCAGTATCTTGGGTGATGTGCTGTGTACCATTTCGATCAGGCTCCTAAAGTCCCTTTGCAGCCTGATGTTTTTCACCCCCATGAGCAGCACAACAGCTCAGATGCTCTTGTCACCTTTCAGCATCACAGGTACCTGCACAGTGACAGTGAGAACATGAGCACCAGGAAAGCAGTTACTACGCATGACTACAGCATTGCGTTCTGTCTTGCGAAGGGTGGCGAAGCGGTTTCGGGTGGAGATCACAAAAATCGGGGGTGCTGTGTTCATGTTTTTTTTTTTTTGTTGTTTTTTTCACAACAAGAACAATTGTTTTACTGAATATCGCTGATTGATGACAATCTTCCAGCTGACATTTTGTTTAATGATCTAACACTACTTGATCTGTTGCAACACTCCATGGGTTCTCAGGCTAAAGACTAAGTTCACGGTTTTATTGGCCTTACATGTATACTGATGTCCATACACGCACTGCATCACATGCCCTATCTGTCAAAAGACCAGTGATGTTCAACAACAAAGCGTGGTTCCCCTGCAGTCATTGCCAATCGTCACAAAGCCATAAACCAGTTGAAGGAGATGTGCTTAGATATAGTCCTACAAAGTCCTGACTTCTCCCAGCAATTCTTGGTCCTGGTAGATGTTTTAGCCTATGTGATTGGAGCTGTGCTGTGTTCCTGAAAATAGAGATGCCTCTATTTTGCGCACAAAAAGTATTCTCGACACTTCATAAAATTATTGTAGAACCACTCTAGTCACGTCAACTGTTTTAACGATGTCTTTAGTCCCTTTCTGGATCTTGAGAGGTTCATGACATTGCTGGCAATGGAGGCCTCTCTGAGCCATCGGATTTTATCAAAAATATCTTAATTTGTGTTCTGAAGATGAATGAAGGTGTGGAACAACATTTGGGTGAGTAATTAATGACAGAATTGTGAACTTTTTTTAAATTAGCTTTCTTGTGTTTTCAGTGGAAAGACAACACATTTTAATATAGTTTAACAAGGAACTGATTTTGTTCATGTAGTAGTTACTACATTGTGCAGGGGGGTGGGGGATGTTATGCAAACCCTTTATATATCAGAAGATAGAAACAAAAAGTTAAAGAGTGTTTTTTTCTTCTTAATGTGATGGAATGCATTTCTCGGAAGGAAATGCACCAGTACACCAGCAGGAATAGTTTTAGATAAGTTCCTGGAACTGGTGCCAAAAAAACAATAAAAAATAAAAAACTGTATATGCTCAAAATAATAAAACATAATTGAGATCTGAAAAACATAAACGTATTTTTTTTTTTTCTTCCCAAACAAGCCTTCACTATTTGTTATTATCAGCAATAGAAATCATTGTCTGTGCAACTTTCATGTGTGGACATACAGGTGCTGGTCATATAATTAGAAATTATAGTTGATTTATTTCACTAATTCCATTCAAAAAGTGAAACTTGTATATTATATTCATTCATTACACACAGACTGATATATTTCAAATGTTTATTTCTTTTAATTTTGATGATTATAACTGACAACTAAGGATAATCCCAAATTCAGTATCTCAGAAAAT
Source organism: Elopichthys bambusa (assembly GCA_037101425.1). NCBI lineage: Eukaryota > Metazoa > Chordata > Actinopteri > Cypriniformes > Xenocyprididae > Elopichthys > Elopichthys bambusa. The sequence continues at coordinate 9,263,547 of CM074439.1, forward strand.
TAGAATATTAAGACCAATACAAAGAAAGGATTTTTAGAAATCTTGGCCAACTGAAAAGTATGAACATGAAAAGTATGAGCATGTACAGCACTCAATACTTAGTTGGGGCTCCTTTTGCCTGAATTACTGCAGCAATGCGGCGTGGCATGGAGTCGATCAGTCTGTGGCACTGCTCAGGTGTTATAAGAGCCCAGGTTGCTCTGATAGTGGCCTTCAGCTCTTCTGCATTGTTGAGACTGGCATATCACATCTTCCTCTTCACAATACCCCATAGATTTCCTATGGGGTTAAGGTCAGGCGAGTTTGCTGGCCAATTAAGAACCGGCGTACCATGGTCCTTAAACCAGGTACTGGTAGCTTTGGCACTGTGTGCAGGTGCCAAGTCCTGTTGGAAAATGAAATCTGCATCTCCGTAGAGTTGGTCAGCAGCAGGAAGCATGAAGTGCTCTAAAACTTCCTGGTTTACGACTACGTTGACCTTGGACCTCAGAAAACACAGTGGACCAACACCAGCAGATGACATGGCACCCCAAACCATCACTGACTGTGGAAACTTTACACTGGACCTCAAGCAACGTGGATTGTGTGCCTCTCCTCTCTTCCTCCAGACTCTGATTTCCAAAGGAAATGCAAAATTTACTTTCATCAGAGAACATAACTTTGGACCACTGAGCAGCAGCCCAGTCCTTTTTGTCTTTAGCCCAGGCGAGAGGCTTCTGACGCTGTCTGTTGTTCAAGAGTGGCTTGACACAAGGAATGCGACAGCTGAAACCCATGTCTTGCATACGTCTGTGCGTAGTGGTTCTTGAAGCACTGACTCCAGCTGCAGTCCAGTCTTTGTGAATCTCTCCCACATTTTTGAATGGATTTTGTTTCACAATCCTCTCCAGGGTGCGGTTATCCCTATTGCTTGTACACTTTTTTCTACCACATCTTTTCCTTCCCTTCACCTCTCTATTAATGTGCTTGGACACAGAGCTCTGTGAACAGCCAGCCTCTTTTGCAATGACCTTTTTTTGTCTTGCCCTCCTTGTGCAAGGTGTCAATGGTCATCTTTTGGACAACTGTCAAGTCACCAGTCTTCCCCATGATTGTGTAGCCTACAGAACTAGACTGAGAGACCATTAAAAGGCCTTTGCAGGTGTTTTGAGTTAATTAGCTGATTAGAGTGTAGCACCAGGTCTTCAATATTGAACCTTTTCACAATATTCTAATTTTCTGAGATACTGAATTTGGGATTTTCCTTAGTTGTCAGTTATAATCATCAAAATTAAAAGAAATAAACATTTGAAATATATCAGTCTGTGTGTAATGAATGAATATAATATACAAGTTTAACCTTTTGAATGGAATTAGTGAAATAAATCAACTTTTTGATGATATATTAATTATATGACCAGCACCTGTATATAAACACAGACCTTAAGAATGTCGTCTTCTTGCAACAATTTAAAATTTCTTGCAAAAACAAAACACACCATTCCATCAGTTGTCAGACTATTCTTTGTTAAATGAGGAAGTTGTGGTCTTTAAAACAACAGTTTTGGTAACACTTTACAATGAGTTTTCATTAGTTAACTACTTTAGTTAGCATGAATTAAGAATGAACAAGATTTTAACAGCATTTATTAATTTAAATTAATGTTGATTTTAACATTTACTAATGCATCATTAAAATCAGAAGTTGAAATGTTACTAACCTTGAACTAACATGAACAAACAATGAACGGCTGTATTTTTATTAACTAATATTAACAAAGATTAATAAATACTGTAACAAATGTTTTTTTAGTTTGTTAGTTAATTCATTAACTAATGCTAACTAATGAAACCTTATTGTTGTCACAGACAATCACAGCGCACTCCTTCAACCGAATACTAAACACGCACACCTGCACCTCATCAGCACAGCAATCACGGCACTTCAAAAGACACATGAACTCACACACTCACTGTCTGGACTTGTTAGCATCAAGACCTAGTCAGCCAGTCAGTCTCTGCATCCGCTACCTCTGCAAAAGAAAAAGGACAGTATCAGTTCCATTGCCATTACCCACCACCTGCATTCACCTGTTCACTTACCTGCACTGTTGACTCTCTCTTCTGGTTGTTTAAATAAAACCCGTTACCTGCATTCCAATGCCTCTGTCCCTTCTGTTTGTAACAACTGTAAAGTGTTACCAATGTTTTATTCGTGAATTACTTTTAATTTGCAATGCATCTGTTATTAAAGAAGGGTCAGAATGTGGCCATGAAACTGTATCGTTACAAGTTATTACTACAACAGTATGTCAGATTTTCAGTGTAAGAACTTGTACATAAACTACTGAGGCACAGTGTTCTAATAACCTCTGTATGCAACAAATCTACTATATAACAGTCTGACCACAGTTGTATGTCCTCATGCTCTCAATGGGGTGTGCTCTTTTCCAGTCTGGTACTGCAGGGGTGGATGAGGAGGAAGGATGTCTTTACTATTTGATCCAAGGGCTATTTGATATCTACTGGTGAAGACCCATCTACAGGTAGATAAAGTTAAAGAAGCTTATCTTATGTAAAGTTTATTATTTGGATTAAGGTTTGTGTCATTTTTTTTTTTTTATGTGTCTGCATTTGATATTTATTGAATCCATTAATCGAATCAAGTTAATAAATTGTATTTATTAATAGATTTAAGTTCAAAAGTCTGAGATTGTATTGTATAGTAAATTGTATCTTATATGTTGTAATTGAATATACTAATAAATATATAATTAATTATAGTATAAATAATATATAAGAAATAATATAAGATTAGAACTTCAGAGAATTTGGACTTCAGAGAACTTTGGCATGAACACCACAATTTTTTGCAAGATCTTGTGCTTCAGTGGAAGTTACATTAGTTACATAGAAATAGTGCACAACCTTTAATATTTCTTATTAATTTTACTTCAAATTATTTCTTTAATTTACATTTTTCAGAACCCTAAACTTTGTTTATTTCAAGTCACAAAGATGATAAGATCCATTATTAATAATTGAGCACTAGCAATGATATATATACACTATACTGCCAAAAGTATTAGGTCACCCCTCCAAATCGATGAATTCAGGTGTTCCAATCACCACAGGTGTATAAAAACAAGCACCTAGACATGCAGACTGCTTCCTCTCAGGAGCTCAGTGAATTCAAGCGTGATAGGTTGCCCCACCTGTGCATTCGTGAAATTTCCTCACTACTAAATATTCCACGGTTAACTGTTAGTGGTATCATAACAAAGTGGAAGCAATTTAATTTATATATTATATCAGGCCCGGACTATTGCAATTCTCTATAACTAAGTCTCCCCCAGTATTCATTAACACGCATGCAGATAGGTCAGAATGCAAGTCAAGTCAAGTCACATTTATTTATATTGCGCTTTTTACAATGCAGATTGTGTCAAAGCAGCTTTACAGTGATATAGGGAACATAATTTGGGCTGTACAGCAGCTCTAGAAGAAAACTGTGTCATTGTCCAGCTTAAGTAAGTTCAGTATTGATTTATTCCATTGTAAAAACCATTAGTTAGTAATTTAGTTAATTTGTCTATACAGCTGCTCTGGAGAAAACAGTGATATCATCGTCCAGCTCAGTTCAGTTCGCATACAATGGTGACAATGCAGACAGATCAAAAACATTGTTAAATATCAAGAATGCAGCTGCAAGCTGCATGTTGATTGCATGGTACTAAAAAGCATGATCTTATTACCTCAGTTCTGGGCTTGTTTCATTGGCTGGTAACACTTTATTTTAGGGTCCAATTCTCACTTTTAACTAGTTGCTTATTAGCTTGCATATTACTACAATATTGGTTGTTTATTAGTACTTATGAAGCATGCATTAATGCCTTATTCTGCATCCCTAAATCCTACCCCATACCTAAACTTAAATGCTACAAAAACTACCTTACTAACTATTGAGGAAAAAGTTGTAGTTAATAGTGAATATGTGTTCCCTATACTAAAGTGATACCCTTGGCTATGTGTCCATTTTAGAATTCAGATAAATTTTTCTAATTGTTTTTAAAACCTTTAATATGTTTTTATGTCCTTTGTATAGCACTTTGGTCATAGTAAGCTGTTAAAATGTGCTTTAGAAATAATGGCAGCACTTTATTTTACAGTCATGTTCCCCATGTGCATACTATGTACTTATTATAGTAATTACGATAAGTGGGTAATAACTACTAACACTGAACCTACCCCTAAACCTAACCTTAACCCATGTAGTTACCTTATATTACAGTATTTTCTTAGGTGAGTACACAGTAACTGCACATAAGTATAAAGTGTATATGTTGGACACACACACACACACACACACACATATATATATATATATATATATATGTGTGTGTGTGTGTGTGTGTGTGTGTGTCCAACATATACACTTTATACTTATGTGCAGTGTTTATACTTATGTGTGGTGGTTTTTTTTTTTAAACAAAACTTTTTTATTGTGGTGTTTTAATGATCTTTTAACATTATTTACTGATAGAGAAAATGGTCATGAAAATGTAATCAAACTTGTATTTTGAAAGAGAAACCATTATTAATTGACAAACTGTCAGTAGATTTTGCAAATGACACACTACTGTCACTATTTGTTGAAATTTTCTTTAATTTTTATACTGAACAAAAGAAATAAATAAATACATAAATAAATACTCTGCATTAACTTAAATAATAATAAAGTGCTAGCTAATTTATTATAAATACAAACTTACTGTACTTAAATTAGCTATAAAAAAGAAAGAAGATTTTTCACTTAACATAAAAACTATAAACATTTTGTTAGTCAGTTTATACTTACTATATTTACTACTGTATAAATTAAAACAACATTAAAACTTTAATGTTTGTGATGTCTCTTTAAAATATGCAACATATTTTCTGTCATGTACTAACAAAACAAAAAAATAAATAAATAAATAAAAAGAAAAGAAAAGAAAGAAAGGGTGTTTCTATGGGAAGTGTTTTGCTTTTAAACACACCGAACAAAACAGGTTTAAACTGGACACTATGATTTTCAACTATACCAAAATAAAAATACACTTAATGTAAATGACACGGTTTTTTCAGTGTAGGTACTATATTTCTATGTATACTCTATTTTTTCTGTATATTGTAAATGTTCAACAACAGAAGTCTGCAAATCATCACGTGAAGAGAGATGGCATTAAATTACCTCATGTCTCATAGCAATTAACATTAAAAAAATAATGAATGTAAACATATAACAGAGCTCTTGCTTGTACCACCTAACTGCTGCAGATTCATTTCGCCATTGATAGTGTTGACATAGAAACACATGAATCAGAGTCTGAGGAAGGGAACAGCTCCGGGTGGAATATCACGGGTTGCCATTTTGTAATTACGGTTATGACATGGCGTGAACTCAGCATATGGCCTTTATTAACGCCCAGAGCCATGTGGAGTACGTTTATGATGGATGAATGCACTTTCTTGAGCTTCATTCTCGTTCACTGCCATTATAAAGCTTGGATGTGTCAGGATATTTATTAAAATAACTCAGACTCTGTTCATCAGAAAGAAGAAGGCCATATACACCTAGGATGGCTTGACGGTGAGTAAAGCTTGGGGTAATTTTCATTTTAAAGTGAATTAATCCTTCAACCCTTTTGTGCATAGAGGTCACTACAGTGGACAGCTATTTCAAAAAGCATTTTCTTGCATATGCATGGGTTTTGATGAATAGTTGCACATCAACCTCTACAGTGGACCCTAGTGCATCATCCTATACATTGCCACCAAGTGGCAAGCCATTGTATGTAGATTTTTTCCCCCATCAAAACCAAGATGCTTGATGGCCAATCAGAAATGCCAAATTGCTCCAGAATATCAATGTATTCCTTCTATCCTAGGAGACTCTTCCAGGTAAAAAAAGAAAAAAAATAATGTTGTAGCATCAAGCAATATCTAATGAGTCATATCACAGTTAAATTTTCCAATTATTGACTTTAGACTGGAAGAAAATTCTGCATCAATAGCTATATTTCAGTTACAATTCATACAATTACTGTGACTGATGTTTTTGAAAATACTTCATCTGCAGTAACTTTTTTGACTGTAAATAAATGTATTTGTGTTATTAGCATATTTGCATTAACATCAAAAACTAATGTGATTACGTAATGTATGTGAATTGTAATGCATTACTTAACTTGTTAGATCAAAAAGTAATCTGATTACATAATGCATGTTACTTTTAATGCATTACTTTACTCGTAACATCAAAAAAGTCATCTGATTATGTAATGCACGTTACTTGTAATGCATTGTCACAGAAGAGCCAAGCTCTCTCACCACCCTGTCACAGCGTGCACCATGAGATACACCTGTCCACAATTACGCTTCTATCACCGACCTATTTAAGCATACATCATTCCCAGTCTTTCTCTGGTCTCAGACTGAGTAACCGACTCATACCTGAGCTCCTTGTGTGATTCAGCGTATTCTCCCATTTCCTGCATTCTCCAAGATCTACCCCGTTTCTCCTGAAGAAAGACTCCCTCCATTACCTTCCTACCACTGTGCAGCCTGGTCTCATTGTTAATACGTAGGTATTAATACATAACTTTTAAAGGCACAAAACGTACATTTTTGTACGTTTAGAAAGGTGCTAAAACGTACAATATTGACGTAATTATGGCACTAAAACGTAAAAATACTTATGTTTTTCGCTGATATTTATATTTACGAATCTTTCATGTCATAAAGATATATGTATAACTTCCATTTTATCGTTTTGTAGATGAATGCAAGATCCCTAAACTCCATTCGAACCTAAACATACCCATTTTATACAGAATGTTAAAAGAATAAAACAAAGGACAGAAATGTGTAGGAAAATGACAATTTTCCTACACAACCATAACCATTTCCTAAAACGCTGTACTGTTATAAATAAAAGAATAACAGACAAACAAGTGTAATCACAATTTATTTATTGCGAAAATTAGTTTAGTTTAATTAATTAGTTGCCAAAAGTAGTTCAAATGATGAGTACCAGTCGCAGTCCTCTCTAGCGGTAATAGTTTTTTATAGGGTACAGAGCAGAATTTAAATTATTAATCCATGAAAATATGATTAATCTGGCTTCTGTCCGTGAAGGCACGCACTCATTATAAATGTCAATCCACTGAAACACGGCATGTCGCAATCTGTGACGAAGCAGGTGAGAACCTATTTTCATATTTAATAGACGAGTAAACTGCATTCAATAAATTCGACTAAAAACATGTATTCAGTTGTCATATCAATACAACAGATTTAAAACAATGCCACGATTTTAATATTAATAGATGGGAATTCATATAGGCTACATTCACACTTTACGTCACATGGTTTACGTTTTATTGCTGTTAATACGCAAGTATTTTTACGTTTTAGTGTTATAAATACGTCAAGGTTGTACGTTTTTGTGTGTATGAAAACATAAGTAAATGTACGTATGGTAGAACCACACTATGTAAAAATACACACATATTCTCATGAGATCACGTTGATCTATGTCTGCTGGATATTTCCCCGATTCACGAGGTGTGTGCTACTAAATTGTTCTCCACTTGGCATTCTGTGAACTTGCATCCTACACGTTTAAAAACTGTATTATTGCTTCATCTCACTCCTTCAGTTAAAGTATCCTGTTTTCTCTGTGCTGTTAATAAACTGCTGCTACTTACCATCTATTCTCTCAGTCTTTCTGTTGCATGCATTACTCTGCATTTCAAAAAGTAATCTGATTGTTATGCATGTTACTTGTAATGCGTTACCCCCAACACTGCTCATTTCAGATGTGACTGAAAACACCCAATCACTAGGTTTTCTCAGAAGAGAGCTATGTTAGAAATGTGTCCATCTTGAACATAATCAGAATTAGCACCTAATTGTTACAGAATACAGACTCACAACAATGACTGATAATGAGAGACAGGTTTATTGAAAGCAGATGGTTATAGACACAAGCAGGTGAGTATGACTGATGTAGTAGACAAATGGCGAATGGGAATACTGACAGTTCTCTTACGTTGCAGATGGTTGTGGATGATGGCAGCTGGAGCACACACCTTGGCGGAGAGCGTGGTGAGTAGCTAGAGCTTGATGGAGATATGGAGGATCAGGATAGACGATGGAGGAATATAACGTGATGTGCGTGTGCTTAAATGCTGTTTGTGGTGATGAGATGATGTGCAGGTGCGGGTGATTAGTATTCAGGTGACAGAAATCTCTGTGATTGGGTGATGATGGAGCCTGGCTGATCTCTGACAGCTTGATGTCCCATGTGGAAAGCCAAACCTTCTGTCCCGGCTGGAAGGTTGGTGTTTTGGCTCTCAGAGCATCCGCTTGGGTCCTCTGTCTGCACACTGCTCTCTGTGGGAACAGTGGAGGCTGGTAGGCAAGCACGCACTGGAAGGGAAGGAATCCAGCAGTAGGCTGACAGAGGGAGTTCTGCGCATACTCTGCCCAGCCTAGGAATTGGTTTTAAGAGTTCTGTTGGCTATGGCAGAAGGTTCTCAGGAAGTGTCCAATCTCCTGGATCTTCCTTTCCACAGTCTGGACATCCCTGGATGAACCTTCTCACGTCCCTGGTCATGTTGGGCCACCAGAAGCAATCTTGTAGCAGTAAGAGGGTATGTTGGCTCTTGGATTGCCAGTGTCCATGGATGAATGAGCCGAGTGTGTGAGATGGGTGCGTTAGGACCTAAGGACGTAGGTGCAGCCTGGTAGACACCCCGGCAGATACGGTTCAGAAACATTGCAGGAAGAGAGTTGCTGATGTATGGACCACTGGATGGGGCACATGATGATTTGTGTAGGTAAGATGGGCTCAGGCTCTTCAGATCTTTCATCAGTATGGAGACGTGATAGAGCATCCACTCTTAGATTTTTTTTTTTTTTTTTTTTGTGCCTGGATGATATGAGATGGTGAAGTGGAAACGGGTGAAGAATAAAGCCGATCTTGCCTGTTTGGGGTTGACTCTATGTGGGGGTGCTATGTTACTCTATCTGATTATTTGTAAGTTTGAACTCATGAAACAAGGCTAACTATTCATTAGGACCATGTGACGTCACAGTGCTTTGTCGCCACCATTTTTGTGCCCAGTCACAGCTGCGCGCCCTGTTTCAGTCTATAGTCACAGCAGCTACAACTACCAGAGGAAGATCAACAAAACACTCCCAGAAGGTTTACACAAGGTTACAATATGCCTGGGATATGTTGTGCTGTTAGCTGTAACAACAGTCGTCAGAGAAACCCCGAACTACAATTTTTATACGATCCCAAAGGAGTTAGATCGGCGGAATAAATGATTGGCTTCAATCAGAAGGGACCACTAGCAGCCAAACAGCAATGCACAACCTTATAATAATATATGCCCAGGAACCTGAATGACTCCACTGCCTCCACAGTGCTGTTCATGTGCTGAGTGGGGGGGAGTACAGGGGGGTTTCTCCTAAAGTCCACTATCATCTCCACTGTTTTGAGCGTGTTCAGCTCCAGATTATTGTGACTGCACCAAACAGCCAGCTGTTCAACCTCCAGCCTGTAAGCAGACTTGTCTCCTTCCCGGATGAGGCTGATGACTGTGGTGTCATCTGCAAACTTCAGGAGCTTGACAGAGGGGTCTTTAGAGGTGCAGTCATTTGTGTAGAGGGAGAAGAGCAGCGGGGAGAGCACACAACCCTGAGGAGCTCCAGTGCTGATGGTGAGGGTCCTGGATGTGAGTTTTCCCGGCTTCACTAGCTGCTGCCTGTCTGTCAGGAAGCTGGTGATCCACTGACAGATGGAGGTGGGTACAGAGAGTCCACAAACAGGATCCTTGCATAATTTCCTGGTTTGTCCAGATGTTGTAGGATATAATGCAGTCCCATATTGACTGCATCATCCACAGATCTGTTTGCTTGTTAAGCAAACTGCAGGGGGTCCAGCAGGGGTCCAGTGATGTCCTTCAGGTAGGCCAGCACCAGTCTCTCAAATAACTTCATGACCACAGATGTCAAAGCAACAGGTCTGTAGTCATTTAGTCCTGTGATTTTGATGTTGGTTCTCCACAGTGCTGGGGTCTTGTAGCTGGTGATGGGTTTTCAGGCCCTTCCACACTGATGTTGGGTCAGTAGCTGAAAGCTGGTGTTCTAGCTTCTTAGCATAACTTCTCTTTGGTACACTGATCTCCTTATTCAGTGTGTATTTGGCCTGTTTTTTACAAGACTTTGTCCCCGCTCCTGTAGGCATCCTCTTTGGCCTGGCGAAGCTGTCTGAGTTTTGCAGTAAACCAAGGTTTGTTGTTGTTATATGTTAAATAAGTCCTGGTGGGAACACACATGTCCTCACAGAAACTGATGTAGGATGTCACGGTGTCAGTGAGCTCATCCAGATCAATGGCTGCAGCCTCAAAAACACTCCAATCAGTGCAGACGAAACAGGCTTGTAGAGCACGCTCTGTTTCGCTGGTCCATTTCTTTACAGTTCTTACCACAGGCTTAGCAGATTCGGCTCCGCATCGGCTGTCTTCAAGAGGAGGAGATCACATTCATGGTGCTGGAAGGGTCCACCGCGGACATCATCCTGGGACGCCCCTGGCTTACACAACACTAGCCTGACATTCAGCGGAACACGGGTGAGATCCTCAAATGGAGTGACGAATGAATTCAAGAACTGTTTATCCACTATCAGAAAGTCTTCCTTGAATCTCGAATCTTCTTCTTCTGACTCCAGAGTTCTTCCTATCCTCTCAACCTCCACTGAAAGTCCTGAAACTGACCTCAAAGTAGAAATTCCTCCTGAATACCGGGCGTTCCAGGATGTGTTCAGCAAGCGGTTGGCAACGCAACTACCACCTCACCGGCCATGGGACTGCGTTATCGTCCTCCTGCCTGGGGCTACTCTACCCAAGGGTAGAGTTTACCCATTGTCCATCCCGGAGCAGAAGGCCATGGAGGAGTATGTCCAAGAGGCACTAAAGCAAAGCTTCATCCAACCATCGACATCCCCTGCCGCTTCAAGCTTCTTCTTCGTGGCCAAGAAGGACAGAGGCTTGAGGCCGTGCATCGATTATCATCACCTGAACTCCCAGACGGTAGTGTTCAGTTATCCCCTTCCTCTGGTCCCGGTGGCTCTGGAGCAGTTACGGGGACCTCGCATCTTCTCCAAGCTGGACCTGCGGAGTGCGTATAACCTCATTCGTATACGCCGGGGGGATGAGTGGAAAATTGCCTTCATCACACCATCTAGACACTATGAGTACCGGGTTATGCCGTATGGCCTGTCCAACTCTCCCTCCGTGTTTCAGAACTACATGAATGAGGTGTTCCGGGAGTTCCTCCACCGGTTCGTAGTGGTCAACGACATCCTCCTTTACTCCCGGAACCTAGCCGAACATTGCCAACATGTTTCCCAGGTCCTCAAGAAGCTACGTCAACATCACCTATATCTCAAGCTGGAGAAGTGCGAGTTCCATACCACCTCCGTGCATTTCCTGGGCTATGTCATCAACCAACATGGCATCCAGATGGACCAGAGGAAGAGGCACTTACTGCGAAGTGTTGAGACTGTTTACATATTTGTGCCCATATGTACATGTTATGTACTGGTTTTATTTTTTAATGAATATTTTCTAAAATTGTATGATGTTTTTGTTGAGTTATTGTTACACAATACTTTTTCTGCCCTTTTGAATCTTGCCCCTGACAAATAACCCAAATTACAAAAAAAAGACTAAAACTTATAAAAACTAAACTAAACTAGCAAACCCACTTTAAAAACTAATTAAAACTAAACTATACATCTGTGTTCACTCACCTCAATGCCTCCATCTGTGTCCTGACAATATAATATAAATATAATAAATAATTAGCAGCAAAAGATGAGCAATTTTGTCTCTAAATGTTTTTGTTTTTTTTTTCACTCTAAAAGTGCTCCAGTGCAGGTTAGCCATGTAGCATAAGTTAACATGGTGATAAAACCTGCTAAAAACCAATCCACCTTCTGTGTGTGTTTTAAAAAACCACTACACTTTTTTTTTTTTTTTTCTTTTTTTTTTTACCTTTATTTATATAGCACTTTTTACAATGTAGATTGTGTCAAAGCAGCTTTACAGTGATAACTGGTACATTATTTTGGCTGCACAGCAGCTCTTAAGGAATAGTGTCAATGCAGGTAGATCAAAGCACTGTTAAATATCAAATATCAATTGTCAAGTGTCCCCAACTAAGCAAGCCAAAGGCGACAGCGGCAAGGAACCCAAACTCCAACAGGTGACATCAGGTGGCAAACAGGTGGCAAACAGGTGTTAAAATGGAGAAAAAAAAACCTTGGGAGAAACCAGGCTTAGTCGGGGGGCCAGTTCTCCTCTGGCAAAAAGTGCTTTGTTACAACTCAGGTTGCTATCATAAGTCAGATAGGATCGCAACATTCAAAGTATTTAATTCAGTTCCGTCCAGTTGAGGATCGTATTCATCACACCGGTATGGACGGTTGTTGAGGAGATGCGCCACTGGTTGTCATGTTGATGAGGCCTTCATAGTGGATGATCTAGTTGACTCAATCTCTGCTGATACTTCAGGGCTGCGTTGTGGTCATGTCAAGGCACAGGTCCTCGATCTCACCTGGATACGGCCCGGATCCGGCTGACTACGGTAAACCTCGGGATAAACAGAAAGACTAATATTAGCGTAGATGCCATTCTTCTTCTGATGTAACGAGTACATCTGGTGTTATTGGAAGTGTTCCCGGTTCCGGCTGACCTAATTTATGCAGCCTAATAATCCTTTAACGGATTTGAAAAAATAAATTGATAATGTGTTATGTGTATGCCAGGTTAAAGAGATGTGTTTTTAGTTTAGATTTAAACTGACAGAGTGTGTCTGCTTCCCGAACAATGCTAGGAAGATTGTTCCAGAGTTTAGGTGCCAAATAGGAGAAGGATCTACCACCTGCAGTTGATTTTGATATTCTAGGTATTATTAGCTGGCCTGAATTCTGAGATCGTAATAGACGCGAAGGACTATAATGCATTAAGTGCTCGCTCAGGTACTGGGGAGCTAAACCATTTAGTGCTTTGTAGGTAATTAGCAAGATTTTAAAATCTATACGATGTTTAACAGGAAGCCAATGCAGTGTTGACAGAACCGGGCTAATATGGTCATACTTCCTAGTTCTAGTAAGAACTCTAGCTGCTGCATTTTGTACGAGCTGTAGTTTATTTATCAGGCGAGCAGAACAACCACCTAGTAGAGTGTTACATTAATCTAGCCTTGAGGTCATGAATGCATGAACTAACTGTTCCGCATTTGTTATCGAGAGCATATGTCGTAATTTAGATATATTTTTAAGATGGATGCGGTTTTACAGATGCTAGAAACATGGTCTTCAAATGAAAGATTGGTATCAAAGAGCACACCCAGGTTCCTAACTGACGACGAAGACTTAACAGAGCAGCATTAGTTAATAAATAATTTTTTTTGGTGATAAGCATTCTTTTAGTTTACAGATTTAAAGTATATAAGGAAAAACCACTGAGCAACATGCTACATAACAAAATTAGTATGATTTTTAAGTGACCTGTCCCATGTACTACATTTCTGCTATGAACTGTTATCCTCTAGGAGAAGGTACAGAATTTCTCGTAAACTGAACAGGTTCAAAAATTTGTTTGTGCCGGTATCTATTTAATTGTTGAATCTGGATCAGTGATGCCTTCTTATTTCTCGTGTGTTCTTTTTTTAAGATACCTGTGATGGTGTGTATGGATGTCTATGTTTACTGTGTGTATGGTACTTTTAATACTTTTAGGTGTACCAGGTGATGTTGGAATGTTGCTTTTGAGTCCACTCCAAATTTCCCTATCAGGGACAAATTATATAAAATCCACTACATAACAGTCTGACGACAGTTGTATTTCCTCATGCATTCAATTGGGTGTGCTCAATCCGGTTCTGTGGGATTTGACTTCTATTTAAAGTACAAACACGAAGGAATTATTTATTCATTTTCCAGTGGTTTGAAGATCAACGTATCTACTAGTGAAGACATCTACAGGTAAAAGAAATAAAATAAGCATATCTTATGCAAAGTTTATGATTTTGATTAAGGTTTGTGTAAGTTATTTAATTTTTGTCTGTATTTTAATGTTTATTTAATCCATGCCAATTATTCAAGATAATAGATTCAAAAGTCTGAGATCACTACACTGTAAAAAAAAATTTTACTTCTAAAAGTTGAGATAATTTTTAATTAAATTCTTTACATTTTTAATAATATTTTTAATTTTTTAAATTTTGTATATTGAAAATGCATTAGATAAATCAATTGGAACACACTAAATTTAGTTTACTTTAAAAGAAAATTTTGTGTAACTGTAGTTATATTGTATAGTAAATAGCATTTTTATATTTTGCAATTTAATATACTACATTTACCCCAGACTAATTTAGTCCCAGACTAAAATGCATGTTTGAGCTGTTTTAACTGAAAACAACTTGTTTTGCCTCAAGTTGCACATCAGTAATGTTTTTTTTTTCTTTTTTTTTTCTTTAAGGCAAAGAGAAAATAAAAGCTACTTAAATTCTCTAATTGAACTAAAGCCTAATTCTGGATTAATCTAAGCCCTGTCTGTGACATATATATATATATATATATATATATATATATATATATATATATATATAATATGTGTGTGAGACCCTGGACCACAAAACCAGTCATAAGTCGCACAGGTATATTTGTAGCAATAGCCAACAATACATTGTATGGGTCAAAATTATTGATTTTTCTTTTATGCCAAAAATCATCAGGATATTAAGTAAAGATCATGTTCCATGAAGATATTTTGCAAATTTCCTACCGTAAATATATATATATATATATATATATATATATATATATATATAAAAAATATTTTTGTGAGTGAATATGCGTTGTTAAGGACTTCATTTGGACAACTTGAAAGGCGATTTTTCTCCATATTTCGATTCTCAGATTCCAGATTTTCAAATAGCCTAGTCATATCTCAGCCAAAATATTGTCCTATCCTAACAAACCATACATCAATGGAAAGCTTATTTATTCATCTTACAGATGATGTATAAATCTCAATTTCAAAAAATTGACCCTTATGACTGGTTTTGTGGTCCAGGGTCATATATAAAAATATTTATATGCTTTGTACAAGATATTGTGCTTTAGTGGAAGGAACAAAATCTGAGAGATTAGTTATAGGAAGAGTGCACAACCTATAATATTTCTTATTCATTTTACTTTATAATGTTTCTTTAATTTATAATTTTTTTCAGAACCCTAAATCTTTATTTGATTTAAATTAAATCCTTCTATTACTAAACAATTAACTGTTTGTTACTTGAACAACTAATTAAGTAAAACATGCTTGTTTGTAGAATAGACATTTAGTTTAATTATAAAATGTTTTATCTAAATTGTAATCCATAAATAATTAATTCAATAAATGTGTATGATATCAGATGTATCAGTTGAATTCAGATTAATTGATTAAATGCATATATAATCTCTTCTACAGACATGGAGAGTAAGCTGATATTTTTAGTGGTTTGCTGTGCAATGTCTTGCATTAAGGCTGATGGCCACCTATCAACAAATTTGACTGTAAGAATACCATTTACTCCTTTCCACAACTTTCCACACTTTACAATAAGGTTCATTAGTTAAACATTAGTTAATGTATTAACTAACATAAACTAACCATGAGCAATACATTTGTTACTGTATTTACTTACTAATCTTCGTTAACATTAGTTAATGAAAATACAATAGTTCATTGTTTGTTCATGTTAGTTCACCGTACATTAACTAACGTTAACAAGATTTTAATACTGTATTAGTGAATGCTGAAATTAACATTAACAGATTAATAAATGCTGTATAAGTGCAGTTCATTATTAGTTCATGTTAACTAATGTAGTTAACTAATGAACCTTATTGTAAAGTGTTACCTTTTTCATTTTAAACAATGATGGACAAATAGGTAATCTGTTTAGAATCAAGATGCAAGATGTTATGAAAGCAGTTTAGGCTGTTGATGTTGACAAAGGCATAACTAATATTTCTGATTTTTCTTATTCATAGTCCAAAATCACCAACAATGAGTGTGGAAAAACCAAACTGTGTTTGGACAACCCTAAAGGATGTGATCCTTCGGGTAGCTCTCAGTGTTTCTTCACCTCAGTTACCTTAACTAACATCAGCATCACGGTTGAGCTCAGTGGCAGCTCTACCAATTACATCGCTTTAGCAGCTGGAGTGACATCTAATGTGCTTCAGGTATACAAAACCAATTTTACAACACACACACACACACACACACACACACACACACACACACGCACACTTCAATGCCTCTGTGGACCATACCTTAAAGCAAAGACGATAACTTGTTTTGACCAAAAGTCATAAAATTGAAAGCAGATTTGGTGCTCAAGAAACATTTATTATTATTATCAATGTTGAAATTGAAACTGGAGTCTTCTTCCCTGCAGTGGAAGAAATTAGACATTAATGTAGAAGTTTATAGGCAAGACTGATGGCTGGATGACAATGTATACAAGTTGGATTGGCTAAATTAAATGATCCATGAACATGTATTACTGTGGTGCGGGAAGGGACATGTTCGGTACACTTAGTTTTGTTGTGGCTGTGACATATAACTAGTGGGAATGTGATAATATGTTATGGCCATGAGATTATTTTGTTGAGGTAATGACATTTTTATGTTATGCTCACACAATGTTTATATGACCTCTATGATGAGGGAACAACTATTTTCTTGTTTAATGCGTAAACAAACCTGTGTGACCAAAATGGGATAATTATAAAGGGAGATTTTTTACAAAATTAACTTTTTATTTATAATTAAGGAATTATGTCATAAAGACAGTGCGAAATAATAACATGGCTATATTATATAATGTTAATTTATATTATTTTATAATATATTATATCATATTATATCATCTTCTGCACAATGTAGACAGGCTACCTCGTGCCTGTGACAGCATTAAAAAAAATGGTTAAAGAATATACATATACTAATAAATACAGTAAATGCCCAACAATCATGCCAGTAAAGCTTTGATTCTCTACTTCTGTAGGCCTTCACCAGTAGGTGACAATAAATTAAAGGATTAGGTCACTTTCAAATAAAATTTTCCTGATAATTTACTCACCCCCATGTCATCCAAGATGTTCATGTCTTTCTTTCTTCAGTCGAAAAGAAATTAAGGTTTTTGATGAAAATATTCCAGGATTATTCTCCTTATAGTGGACTTTCAATGGCCTCCAAACGGTTGAAGGTCAAAATTATAGTTTTAGTGCAGCTTCAAAGGGCTTTAAATGATACCAGATGAGGAATAAGGGTCTTATCTAGCGAAACGATCAGTCATTTTCGAAAAAAACTGTAAATGTATAAGCTTTATATAAACAAACGATCACCTTCCAAGTTGCTTCCGGCCATTGAAGTCCATTATAAGGAGAATAATCCTGGAATGTTTTCATCAAAAACCTTCTTTCTTTAAATTTCTTTCGACTGAAGAAAGAAAGACATGAACATCTTGGATGACATGGGGGTGAGTAAATTATCAAGAAAATGTTATTTTAAAGTGAACTAATCCTTTAAATAACTTCACTTTAAAATAATTTATCATATTAGGCCATTTCATTTAATTTCATTATTTCTTCATTTTGGCTAGTTATTAAAAGGCTATATTACTAAGTATAATAATAAACATATAACATGCTTTGTTGAAGAATGATAATAATAAGTATACACAAATTCCAAATATTCATTTCTGATAATTCCATGTTGCTATGGTCACATAGATTTGTTTACACATTAAACTTTCTTTACACAACAAAAAATTTGTGGCCATGACAAAACTAAATAAACCGAACTTGTCCCTTCCTGGTAACCATAATGCTCACTTATCTTCTCTATAAATCATGACTCGACATATTATGCATTCTAGTTAGTATATACCTGAAATGACTGTTGTGTTTTCTTTTCTGCAGCCTGAAAGAAAAGAGCTAAATAGTATATGAAAGGACCCATGAGAGTTTATACAAAAACTTAATACAATATAAAGTATTGTGCTTCCATGAGTTGAGAACGAGACTCCTATTCACCTAAATAAGGCTGGCAACAATCTATTCTATTTAGCCGCAGCAGTTTGCCCAGCAATGAAGCTCAGAAAAACATGATCCTGTGAAAAATGTTGTGCTGTTTAAAAGTCTTATTATTGATGCTCAATTCTTAATAGTTCTTAACAAGAAATGTTTTGCTGCCTTTGTGGAATCCATAATCCATTTTTCAATATATTGATCAAAAGTAACAGTAAAGACATTTATAATGTATTAAAAAAAAAAAAATGCTGTTCTTTTAAACTTTCTACTCATGGATCATGGTTTCCACAAAGGCAGCAAAAAAAATGTTTTTGTTTCAACATTCTTGATAAGAACCATCATTAATAATTGAGCATCAATAGTAATTAATAATAATTGAGCAATAAATTAGCATATTAAAATGATTTCTGAAGCATAATGTGACTAAAGATTGAAGTAATGGCTGCTAAAAATTCAACTTTGCCATCACAGGAATAAACTGCATTTTAAAATATATTAAAACAGAAAACAGTTCTTTTATCTTTTATAGTTTCCTCGTTGTTTGTTACCATAGCAACCTATTGTGTCCACCTGCCCCCTTGTTAACTCAATTATTTATTCCTTGTTTAGTTTATTTCCTTGTCTGTTATTACTTATAATAGTATGTCTGTTTTCAGTGTTGTTTTGTTCCTGCTTGATGATAAAATATCCTGAGTGTTTATTTTGAAATATTATTTATTAAAGTTTTACTGCTGCATTTAGATCATTCCTCATAGATATAAGATCATAATTTAGTCACTTCTTTAGACCTATTCAGACAGGACTAGTTTACCCTGAGGTGGTTGGTAAAATTGGTGAGAACCAAAACATGTTTGTTTGTTTTTTCCAACCCAGTTCCGAAACACAACCTCAATAAAATTATGCCGCAATTTATCATATGCAGAAGTGTTCTCCTGACTAGCCAGCCACCTAATCCTGCTTTTACATTACTGAGGCAGTCTGCTTGGTGCTACGTCCATTTTCTCCTTCTCATAATAACACCCAACCCCAACCCCACTTTTTTCTTTTTTTGCAGGATCACAATATCATCTTTGTCTGTGGCAATAATGGCAGTTTTTTCTTCAGAAATTCAAGTCTCTTCAATAATACACTGGAGATCACAGATACAGTAATATCTGAGAGCATATTGTTTGACCACTTCTAGAGACCAATGGCCTTTTTTTTACAAGTTTTTACAAGAATTCAAAATGATCAAATGATCAGATTTTGATTTATGAATCAATATCCTTTTTTTTTTTCAGCTTAATGTAATCAGTATCCAGGGTTCCATACAGTCAAGCTTGATTCAGTGTGTTTTCAGCATCCCCATTGGTGAAAAAATCATATTCTTCCTAAGCCATGTCAACGGCTCAAACACCAGCAACTCCCACATTCCTGTATTCCTTAACATCTTCAAGGGTTCAACAAATGGTGAGTTTGATCATTTTTCAAACACATTACAGGTTGTTATAGGATATGTAGTAAATGCTGAAAGAAATATATTTCATAAAAAGATCTGTAATACAAATACAGTGGGGTCCAAATGTCTAAAGACATTGAAAATCTGGCATTTAAATTAATTTTCAATAATCACAAAGATAAATAAATCTTTTTTGGTCCTTCCAAGTCCAGAAGCTGCCTCGCTAGCAAGTTAGGCCATATGTAAATGCAAATATAAAAAATCTGGGTGTTACATTTGATTCAGATCTCCGTCTTGATTATCCGTTTTGTCATTAAAAATATCTTCTACCAGTTGAGAACCATTTATAAACTTAAATAATTTCTGACTTTTCATGATTTGCAAAAGGTTATCCATGCTTATATTTCATCAGAACCAGACTCTTCCTCAGTCCTCATTAACACACTTACAGATAATTCAGAATGCAGCTGCAAGACAGCTGACAGTCTTAAAAATATAATCATATTACTTCTGTTCTGGAGTCATTTCATTGGCTCCCTGTCCATTTTAGAATTCATTTTAAGCTTCTACTAATTGTTTATAAAGCCTTTAAGGGGTTTTTATGTCCTTTGTGCAGCACTTTGGCCAGTGTAAGCTGTGATTAAATGTGCTTTAGAAATAACATTTACTTATTTTGTAAAACAATCAATTAAAAATTGATAAAATATTGTAGATTTTGCACTATTTCTAGGTCACTAATCAAATAAGCAAATTTGTAACATGACCATGTAAACTGTAGGTTTTGCTTAAAGGCACAATGTTGTATGCATTAAAATATCCAAAAACCACTAGCACAGTGTTATATATATTTCTTCAATTGTGTACTTACATTATCCCAGATGTTTCCAACAATTTTTAAATCCAGAGAAATTCGCAGTTTTAACTAGTGTAACGGTCCATGTCATTACCCTTGATTTCCGGTCCTATTTCCATAAAAAAACATGGAAACACCAAAGACGCTTTAATATATTATGCGTTTTATTAGACAGGTGAACAACTGTTTGGATATCTTTATTGACTAATCAACTAATCATTTTTATATATCTCAAAACAGTTATTCTTATTGTTTGAATCTCTTGTTTTCTTTACTGCGAATGATTGTGCCATGCCTCAGAGACAATGCTATTTTGTCAAGTGGCTAACAGCATAATCAGAAGGAGCTTTATTTGTAGTAACAGTAACACAGCACTTTCTCCAGTATATTTTAAACTAATTGCATGCCAAGCTACACAAGAGCATCCAGCTTTTATTAATATGATATTATACTATCGACCTATCTTACTGCAGTGCGCAACAAGTGTCTCTTACCAGCCGCTGAGCGAATGCACAAACTAACATTATAACATAACTTTCAACACACTCAAACGTATTTTTTGTATGATTGTTTTGACCAAGTAAAACAGAGCTGCATTACCCCACAGTTTTAATTAGTCAAATAAAGAAACCTGTATGATTCAGCACTTGCGAATGTTTCATTAGAATGAAAAAAAAAGTGCATTTATGTGATCACACATACACTATATTGCCAAAAGTATTGGGACACCCCTCCAAATCATTGAATTCAGGTGTTCCTATCACTTCCATGGCCACAGGTGTATAAAATCAAGCACCTAGGCATGCAGACTGCTTCTACAAACATTTGTGAAAGAATGGGTCGCTCTCAGGAGCTCAGTGAATTCAAATGTGGTACCGTTATAGGTTGCCACCTGTGCAATAAGTCCATTCGTGAAATTTCCTCACTACTAAATATTCCACGATCAACTATTAGTGGTACCATAACAAAGTGGAAGCAATTGGGAACAACAGCAACTCAGCCATGAAGTGGTAGGCCACGTAAAATCACAGAGCGGGGTCAGCACATGCTGAGGCGCACAGTGCGCAGAAGTCGCCAACTTTCTGCAGAGTCAATAGCTACAGACCTCCAAACTTCATGTGGCCTTCAGATTAGCTCAAGAACAGTGTGTAGAGAGCTTCATGGAATAGGTTTCAGTGGCCGAGCAGCTGCATCCAAGCCTTACATCACCAAGTGCAATGCAAAGCATCAGATGCAGTGGTGTAAAGCACGCCACCACTGGACTCTAGAGCAGTGGAGACGTGTTCTCTGGAGTGACGAATCACGCTTCTCTGTCTGGCAATCCAATGGATGAGTCTGGGTTTGGCGGTTGCCAGGAGAACGGTACTTGCCTGACTGCATTGTGCCAAGTGTAAAGTTTGGTGGAGGGGGGATTATGGTGTGGGGTTGTTTTTCAGGGGTTGAGCTTGGCCCCTTAGTTCCAGTGAAAGGAACTCTTAATGCTTCAGCATACCAAAACATTTTGGACAATTTCATGCTCCCAACTTTGTGGGAACAGTTTGGGGATGGTTTCTTCCTGTTCCAACATGACTGCGCACCAGTGTACAAAGCAAGGTCCATAAAGACATGGATGAGTGAGTTTGGTATGGAGGAACTTGACTGGCCTGCACAGAGTCCTGACCTCAACCCGATAGAACACCTTTGGGATGAATACGAGTGGAGACTGCGAGCCAGGCCTTCTCACCAACATCAGTGCTTGACCTCACAAATGCGCTTCTAGAAGAATGGTAAAAAATTCCCATAAACACGCTCTTTGTGAAAAAGACCTTGTGGAAAGCCCTCCCAGAAAAGTTGAGGCTGTTATAGCTGCAAAGGGTGGGCCAACTCCATATTAAATCCTATGGATTAAGAATGGGATGTCATTAAAGTTCACGTGTTTAAGTGATGCTGTCATTAAAGCAAAAAGAGGACATACCAAAGACCAACACATTACAAAATATGTACATTTTTCTATTCAACATTTCACTCAAATTGTTTATGTATGATATAAATTGTAGTGGGGAAAGTGTATAATAAATATGAAAAATGCTAAATAGTAGCATTTTTACTAGTGGCCTTTTGGTCCCAATTGTACATGCATAATCCCTGACCTGATTATATACTGCCATTTTGCAATTTGTTTTAAAGGAACTGAGCTGGGAACACCAAGAAGTGTACTTGAGTCATCTGTTCTGGTTAATCTAACTAATGTGAAATCTGCTAATGCTGTAAGCCTTCCAGCTAACACCACAACTAGCACTCCAGCTAACACCACAACTAGCACTCCAGCTAACACCACAACTAGCACTCCAGCTAACACCACAACTAGCACTCCAGCTAGCACCACAACTAAGACCACAGCTCATTCAAATGCCAACATCTCACTCACCAGCCTATTGAGTCATGGTAAATACTTTTCTCAAAAGTTCTCCAGTGATGTGTTACATCACAATTTTGTTCAGCAATAACATTTATGTTCTTTTTTCAGTGCATACAGTTCAAATAACTCTCTCTTTTTTTGTTATGACTTACAGCTGCAATTTGCTTGCTCAGTATCTTCTTGCAGCTGATCTGATGAGACCCGAGAGAGACCTGAGGACTAATCATGCTTTAGAGTAGTATATGAATATGTAGTAACGGTGGCATGTTTGCAAAAAATATTCTTATTTCTGTTGGCTTCTTTCCTTATCTGATCCTTGATTATTCACAAATACAGTCAAACCAAAATTTATTCAGACACCTTGAACATTTCATTCATTAATACAGTTTATTCACTATAGTTTAAAAAAAAGTTAATAAAATATTACAAGATCTCAGAGTTAAACTGTGTCAGAAAAAAGAATCTTAATCTTGTCAGACACTTAAGCAAAACATGGTCAGGTCAAATTGTCTGAATAATTTTTGGTTCCAATTTTATTGGTAGTCCACTGTATGAAGAATTTTTGGGTATAATATGTCACAGTTTACTTTATTTAGCTATCCTCACTTACATAAATCTTACATAAATGTACTATAGTGTCCTGCACCCACTAGTAAAAATATATCAAAAATATAAAAAATGTCTGGTTAAACTTATTTTGGTTTGACTGTATATAAGAAACCTACGTGTAATTGACATATACATGGTGTTAGGTATGTTAGACACATAAAAATCCAACTTTTTTGTTGTGGTGTTTTAATGATTTTCTAACATTATTTACTGATAGTGGAAATGATCATGAAAATGTAAACTTGTATTTTGAAAATGATTTGAAGTTATATTAAAAATGATTTGTTAAAATAACACACACATAATACATATTATAAATACAATGAAAGTACAATGTAATTAAACTAAAAACATTTTGTTGGTCAATGTTTGCTATCTATACTTACTACTTACTACAACTTTGAAATGTATATTGTGATATCTTTTTAAAATATGCATAATATTTTCTGTCGTAAGGGTAGTTCCACTACAGTGGTTCAGGCTGCAGGACTGATGAATAACTAAATAATCGTTATCAGCATGATGGTGTAAAATTGTGCCTTTCTTCTCTATTCCCATGCACTGCTATTTATACAAATGATGGAAATAAGCACAGTTAGAATAGCAAAACATGTGGGAGAGCATTGCTGAGGGTGCTATATTGCACTGCTACAGGTAGCACTTTAATATTAATACTAATATTATTCAATACTAGGTAAAACAATTAATAATTTAAAGGGTTTAATAACAGTATTTAGTTATGGTTACATTTGAATTGGTTACAAAATATATGTATAAGATGATAAAACATCAAGAAGAAAGTCACTTGTGCCCAGCATGTTACCTATGAAAGAGACCTGTCTGGCCTATGGCATTTAATCTAGTTGTACAGGAATGCAAAGCTCAGGGAGAGAAGCGTAGCAAAGCCACAAGAAAAGAGCCAGAAAAAAATAAATAGCAACAAAGCTATAATCTTCTTTTATCCCTTCCTCGATCATGTGAGTAAAAAATAAATGCACTAAATAGGTTTTCACACTGCACTTAACTCTGTCGGTCTAAACCACGCTTTTAACCCCAGGTAAAGGAACATTTCACACTTGTAATTGGCCAGATGCTTAGCAACAGACATCCAATCATGTGCCTCATATTTACATGCTTTGGACAAACATGGAAACACAGTGCATTGTATAAACAGTAGTTTCAGCTTTGAGTGAAGAGCAGAAAATTAAATTCTTACCTTTATAGTCCGAAAAGTCCATTCAGAAAACTGTAGACAATAGAGTCAGACTTACTCAGTTTAGAATGACCCAGGGTTAACTATTTCAAATGTGAAAAGCTGACAACCAAGGCTTTTCACACTGGGTTATTCTAAACCCTGGGTAAATGGAATCTTGGGTTATCATGCTTCATGTTTCATATTGTTCATAATTTACCTGGGGTTAACAATTTATCTTGGGTATTCAGATGATAACGTTTCACATTGTAAACTCTGGGTTAATTTCAGTTTCCCTTTCGAAAGGGAACTCAACACTGCGTTTGACATGCTATGGGGAACGCCTCCTTGTGAACCGGTGTCTGAAAACAATTATCAAATCACGACAATCCTATTGGCTGGCGACAGCCTATGATGTCATAATGGTGCGAAGTATATAAGGAGCGCCTAGAGAACCAGTCAGTATCTTTTTCATCTTCAGGGACTGTTTTGTTTGAAAGCAAGCGATATCAAACTGGAAAATATTAAGGTAAGACAAATTATGTCTGACAAACGTTTCAGGAAGTGTGTGCATCTGTGTCCCATATTGTTGACATCTGATCACACACATAACTTACACGTTGTCTTTTATGAGAACAAAAAGCATGTACAGGCAGTTCTTGTGGGATCTGTCTGTTTTTATTGTGAGCGTGTTTTAAATGCTCCACTCTCTTCTGGTCTTCTCCTTAAGAGGAGAAGGACTGGCAGCTGTGCCTAATGGTTCAGGTCTTACTCTTGCTGAGGCAGAGCAGAGACTAGATCATGGGGTTCTCAGCTGGAGCTTGTTGAAGAGTTGAGAGGGGTGTAAATTCCTGCGACCTTCGGCGGCTGACGGGAGAGAGCTGCGGGATTATGATGATCTGTTGTCTTTAGATCCAGCAGGAATTGCTCCTCTTGTTCTAAGCCAAACCAGAGAGCAGGAGATGACTGATGAGGATGAAGATGGTGAGCCTCCTGAATTCTCAAAGCCACTCTGCCCCCGCGTATATACAGCTGTTTGAGATTATGGAACGCGCCTCTGGCAGACTGCAGCTGCCATTAGAGCAGGTTAAGAAAGAAACCGCTCGCAGATTGTTCGACGATCGGTTCTTTTTTGGCCATAATCCTCCAGCCACCGTGAACCTGTATTCAGCTCGCATTCATCAACATCAGCGGGCTAATGCGCTGGTGTTGATGGAGTAAGTATGGATATGCGTCGATGCCTCCTATTGACGAGATGGGTGCAACTATCTCGTGACATAGGCAGGCTCCAACGCTAAAGTTCCGGTCCTGCCTTTAAGTCATGATAATATGGTAGTCTTGCTTGGGTGGCAGGTTATAAGCGGCAGCAGGTCAGGCTGGTGCTGTTTTACACACAATGTCTGTTTGCAAGCATATCAGTTGGACCTGCTGAAGGTGGCTTGGTAGGTCTCTTTATATATTTATATATGTTAGACCTTGGTTTCCCTATATAGGATGCAGTTTAAGGGCCCTGAAGTTCCAAGTTCTCCTCTGGTAAATGCTAGAGTTTTGAGATTAGCTTTCATTAACTTCAGATAGATCTATGTTCAGCGTCGGCCTTACAGGCTGCCTGACATTGTGTGCTTACATTGAGCTCTGCTCCTCTGAGTTTTATTGTAGAAATATAGTATTCTCAGAGTTTGCCTCCTCTCAGTTGAGAGTCGTTGGTAGAGGCTGCTGTTTCTTAGCCCCAGGCAGATCTATGCTTATGTGTTGGCCTTATAGGCCCACAGCTATAGCTAGCCTAGGCTAGAACTAGGGTTTAGGCGGTCTGCTAGAAGCATGTTATGCCCCTTTTTATACTACCCCTGTTATGTGAGTGTAGTTTTTCCAAGTTCTGGCCTCCTCTTATCAGAGTTGTCAGGCCGAGGCCCATTGTCCCTTTGGTGTAGGTGCAAAATAGATAGCAGCTAAGGTAGCAGACTATTGCTAAGTCTCCCTGGTGCCGTTTTCTCAGGCGGTGTAGGCCCCTTTTCACTATGTGAATAGAAACTTTGTTGCTGTAGACCCACTTCCCCAGAACTATCTAGTGGTACTTTAACTTCAGTCTTTTCCCTGAACCCCTTGAACTATGTTCAAGCTTGAGTGATATGGTTGTAGCTTTTCATGAAAGCTCCTGTTCCCTAGGGTTCAGTACAGATTGTATCTGTTTTTGGTGAGAATTTCTGTTGTGAAGTACCCACCCTGTATTTTTCAGGGTTGGATTAATAGTACTCCCTTGTTACTCAAGGTTGATCTTCTGGAGTAGTAGGCCTGTTTTCGGACTCCCTCAGGGCATGGTGATGTAAATATGTTGTACTCCCCTTGATTTAAGGGTAATAAGGTGTTTTTACTGAGTGCATTGCCTGTTGAAATGTGTGGACAGAATTAAGCTCAGGTTGAGTTAAATAGTTAACCTCACTGGATGGTTTGGTTTTCATATATAGCTCCCTTAGAGCTTAGACACTGTCACTAGCTGACGCCACGTGTCTTTCCGGAGTCGCAGGCCCTGTTTGGGCCTCCTTCAGAGCGTAAGTTTGTACTCCTCTTGCTTAAAGTGTAAAAAGTGTTTTTACTGAGTACGCTGCTTATTGGAATGTGTTGAGGTAGACTGTTATGTGGGCACTCTACAGTCTTATCTGCTAGTTAAAGAACGAGTTCCCATGTCTTGTGGGCTCTTGCATTATCAGCAATTGAGTTGTAAGCGAATCCCCCACATCTGTGTGTCTTTTAGCAGATTAAGCATGTAGTTCTCAAACGACTGGCTGTTGCTAGGCCGCTGTGATAATAATTCTACATTGTGGTTTTATGTATCAGAATTAGTTCATGTTGTAGGCTCTCTCAGAGGGAGCCTCCATGGTTTTGTGCCTACAGTATGATCTACCTGTTAGGTTGAGCCTAGTACTCCCCTCGTTTAGAGGGTTTTTCTTTATAGTACTTAGCTCCCTAAGTCTGGTCAGTGGTTGAAGGCCTCTCTGAGATAAGTATGATTTGAACCATGACAATGCAA
Organism: Elopichthys bambusa; assembly: GCA_037101425.1. Classification (NCBI taxonomy): domain Eukaryota; kingdom Metazoa; phylum Chordata; class Actinopteri; order Cypriniformes; family Xenocyprididae; genus Elopichthys; species Elopichthys bambusa. The sequence continues at coordinate 9,291,258 of CM074439.1, forward strand.
TTCCACTAATGCCAACATAATTTTCAAGTCTATTTAAAAGAATATTGTGATCAATAGTGTCAAATGCAGCACTAAGATCCAGTAACACTAAGAGAGAGATACAACCCGATCTGATGATAAGAGCAAATCATTAGTAACTCTAATGAGAGCAGTCTCAGTACTATGGTACGGTCTAAATCCTGACTGGAAATCCTCATAGATACTATTTCTTTCTAAAAAGGAACATAGTTGTGATGATATTGCCTTTTCAAGTATTTTTGACAGAAAAGTGAGATTTGAGATCGGCCTGTAATTGACTAATTCTCTAGGATCAAGTTGTGGTTTTTTAATAAAAGGTTTAATAATAGCCAGCTTAAAAGTTTTTGGTACGTATCCTAGTGATAAAGATGAATTTACGATATTAAGAAGAGGATCTATGACCTCTGGAAGCATCTCTTTCAATAGCTTAGACGGTATAGGGTCTAACATACATGTTATTGATTTTGATGATTTAACAAGTTTAGACAATTCTTCCTCTCTTAAAGGAGTAAATGAATTGAATTTTTTCTCAGGGATACTACAATGCACTGTCTGATGCAATACTGTATTAGACGGTTGCATGGTTATAATTTTTTTTCTAATATTATCAATCTTGCAAGTAATTACTGCTGTGCTCTTTAGAAACATCAGAAGTTGAAGCTTTATTTCTTGTTAATTTAGCCACTGTATCAAATAAATACCTAGGGTTTTGTTTATTTTCTTCTAAAAGTTTTGAAAAATAGGCAGATCTAGCAGATTTTAAGGCCTTTCTGTACTCAATCATTCTCTCTCTCCACGAAATGCGAAATACTTCTAGTTTTGATTTCTTCCAGCTGAGCTCCATTCTTCTGGCTGCTACCTTTAGGGCCCGAGTGTGCTCATTGTACCATGGCGTTGGATTAATTTCCTTAATCTTTTTTAAACGCAAAGGAGCAACTGAGTCTAATGTGCTGGAAAAGACAGAGGCAATAGTTTCTGTTGCAACATCGAGTTCTTCTAAGCTGTCTGGTATGCTAAGGCGATGAAACTGATCAGGAAGATTATTTATAAAGCGATCTTTAGTGGTAGAAGTGATGGTTCTACCAAATTTATGGCAGGGAGGCAGTTTAGCTGCTTTGACTAAATGTAGTATACACGAGACTAGATAATGATCTGAGATGTCGACACTCTGCTGCAGAATTTCAACGGCATCAATATCAATTCCATGTGACAATATTAGATCTAAAGTATGGTTACGACAATGAGTGGGTCCTGACACGTGTTGTCTAACACCAATAGAGTTTAGAATGTCTGCAAATGCCAATCCCAATGAGTCTTTTTAATTATCTACATGGATATTAAAGTCACCAACAAAAAGGACTTTATCTGCAGCTAGTACTAACTCTGATAGAAAATCAGCAAATTCTTTGATAAAGTCTGTATGGCCTGTATACAGTAGCCAACAGAAATGTCAACTTACATAATGTTACCATCACTTCGAAGGAATTATATTTGAGAGACTTTTGACTAATACTGTAAATATTACTATAAATTACAGCAACACCTCCCCCTTTGCCTTTCTGACGAGGATTGTGTCGATAATCATAACCTTGAGGGCTAGACTCATTTAAAGTAATGTAATCGTCCAGTTTTAGCCAAGTTTCTGTCAAACACAGCACATCTAGATTATTGTCTGTGATATCATTTACAATAAGTGATTTTGAAGAAAGGGATCTAATATTTAACAACCCAAGCTTTATCTTTTGTTTATTATTATTATCTCTAATTTTTATTTGTTGAACATCAATTAAATTTTTACCATTAAATGGGTTTGGAAGTCTCTATGTGATAATATCTAGGTGTAAGAGTTTCTATGTGTTGGGATTTATCTGACTTCTGTAACGTGAGGCAGCTAGCAGACGGTCAGTTTAGCCGGTCTGTCTGCTTCCTGACCTGGGCCCCAGTTTGTCATGTTTCAGCTCTAAAACTATGTGCCATATTAATAGAGAGAAGAGCAGCACCATCCCGAGAGGGATGAATTCCATCTCTTTTCAACAGGTCAGGTCTGCCCCAAAAACTTTTCCAATTGTCTATGAAACCTATATTATTTTGCGGACACCACTTAGACAGCCAGCCTTTGAGTGATGACAATCTCATCACTCCAACGAACAGGAAGGGGACCAGAGTAAATTACTTTAATTACTTTTCCTGACATTGTACTTGCGAGTTCACACACCTCTTTAATGTTAATTTTAGTGATCTCCGACTGGCCGCCTCACCGTTACCCAAGTGCCCTGCTGCGCGGGCTCTACAGCCGGAACCGAACAATGTACAGAGTTCACTAAGCTAGTCGCATCCAAAACAGTATCTGAAGCCCTTGCATTCTTACTATCCTCGATTAAAGTTTGGATGCGTGTCTCTAATTCTGAGATTCTCTCTGTCAGCCTGACTATTTCCCTACATTTATGACATATAAATCCCTCGTCGCTGACAGAGAGAGCTATGCTGAACATGTGGCAAATGGAACAGGTAACAATGCTAGGAGAGGATGACATGACTCACCGTGTTTGTAGACTGATCCGACTTACCACAGCTGTTTGATGAACGCGTTGTCATAGAACTAACGATAACATCCTTCATTTTGCAGACATATAGCATGTACCATCTTAGTTGTATAACATCTTTTCTACAACAGATCTATTTTGTAGCCCACGATGTGTCATTGTCCAACCTTGGTGGTGATTTGAAATTCCTTGAGCTGATTTCACCTGTACACAAATGTTAGACAGGATAGAAGACATTTCTTTACAATAGTTCAACATGTCATGTTCACACAATTCGGTTGATGCCACTCGTTGTTTAGCCCCTTCCATTCCCAAAAATGGGGTCTTCCAACCTAATTAAAAAAATTTCAGCCATACATTAATTGAGTTACTATCCCCCCTTTTGATGTATTGCCCATCAATTTATCATAGTGGTTGAAGAAATGTTTCTCTAAACAACATTTGCCATCAACACTAAACGTCTTTAATTCTGCAAGCAGATTCCCTCTAGATTTCTCTGCCTCTGAACATGCTCTAAACAGTTAGAAGAATCAAGGTTATTTTCAGATAACAGATTACACACAATCTCCTGTGTCTGCTCCAGCACGTCCTACAGAAAACAGAGTCTTTTTTCATTAGTTTTGTCAGCACAAACAAAAATTCAAACCACGTTCTCACAGTTATCAAGTGGTTTGTCTAGCAGGTCAGGTCATGGTGTACAGACCTGATCAAGGATAGTCAAACAACAATGATGTTCCTTCCCATCCTTCTTTGTTCTCCCACCAGTCCTTCATACTGTGAATGTTACTGGGCTCTCTGGATAATTTTGATTGCCAGTGTGTCACTGTTTCTCTGCCGTCAAGTCTACAACATTTTATGTTTAGCATTCTAATCACACATAGCTGACAGTGTTTAAATTTAGACCCTCAGTTAATTTTAGACAGGGTTTTTAACCCATGGACGGCAATCTTCAATTTCACTATTCCAATTTTCCATAAATACCTAAACACACTAATCCAGAGAGTAACTCAAATCAACAACATAAATGACAAAAGTCGTCATAATTACCACTAATAGACTTTCTACATGATCTCTCATTTAGTCTCATCCAGTCTTCCTGTTTTTTAGGAAAGTCAGCTAGGTTGTTTTTGTTCTAATCTCATTGCATTTGTATTGTTTAAGTTTTAGCAGGCTGATAACAGACGGACAGAGTATCCTTGCCTCTACCCCAGCAGTCTCTCTCTCTTACTGCACAAATAAACAGCCTCACAAGACTGTAACTTAGAATAGAAGCATTTTTAAAGTTATCTTTAGTTTAAATGCTGAATTCACTTAACTTTCTCTTGAATCTGCAAAATCGGTCTTCATCTTTAGCCACCACCATGCCTTGGAATTATCCTATGCCATGTCTAATGACCTGCAGGAGTAAAACTATGATAGAGACATATTAGTTCAAAATCAACACAGCCTCACAGATTCAGGGATTCATCGTAATGCTGAATCAGAAACTTCTATACAGTCCTTGCCAATAGGGCAAGCAACATCATGTTAATAAATTTTGCTATGGTCTCCCCAGAAATTACGGACAATCATCTCATGTTCTCAGTCGGCTCTTGAAAGCTCATTCCCATCAGCTCTTTATCAATAATCTTTTTCCTCAGGGAACTCTCCACTCTCATACCCATCTCACATAAAACACCTCCCTTCAGGGTAAATGCCCAGTGGCGGCGTGATGGTGATGAGGTTGTCCCCTGTCTGGCCAAAGAGGTTCTTACCCATCATTGAGAAATCATGTCATGCACACTGGTAACCACTCTTTCCCATCATGAAATCTTTGACAGTTTTCTTCAACAGAATCAGGTGTTTTCTGGAGCTTAGAAAAGGTGCATTTAAGAGCCACCAGAGCCACTGGACTGCCTAATAGTGTGAAAACATGGAGACAGGTTAATGACAGCAGTATTTTATCACTAAAATCATTAGACATTCTCTTAGCAGCAACATATTAGTGCTGAGATTGTACTCAGTGAATTTAGTTCTCACAATTGTCCATTCAGTGTAGTGTTCTGCTACATCTGTAACCGGAGCCATCGGCCCTGCACATGGTAGTTACAAAGATCAGACAAAAAGTTACTGGTCATAGAAGAAATTCATCAAAATAGTCACTTCTATCATTCAAGGTCTGTATTACTATTTTAAAGACCTCTTTATACTCATTGAGTTTTACTTTGACATATTTAACAACTAATTGCCCTCTTCATGGCAATCATCACGTTTAACATCTCTGTGTCCATGATTTTCAACTGAGACACTGTGCTTCACTATAAATAGCTTGTTATCACTTATGACACAGGCTCAGATAGCAGCTTTTAGCTGACTTTGAATGAGAGAGACTCTTAGGTATTCAGGACTTAAGACTTTGCCAGAAATGACATACATTCTCAAATAAACAACTGTGTTTATATTTGTCTTTTACCCACACATCAGAGAAATTACAAATTACAAATTTCCAGTCAGGTCAAGTCTGTGTTACAACTGGCAGTCTCATTTTTGCCATTTAAACCCCCTTCATTTTGACCTTTATAAACCAAACATTTAGAAATTAAAGGTCTTAAATCATTTTAGTTATTTTACCCTATGATAGCGATGCGCTCATTACATAAAAAACATACTTGAGACTGTTCAAATATTTTTCCATAAAGTGAAACATTCTTTCAGAATTTTCATTTTCATAACATTAATTTTTTTGCTGCTATATTTGTTTCTATTATAGCCACTTATCCCGTATTCCTCTATCAAATAGTTAGTCTGCAGGTGCAAAACATATTATCAATATGCTTTCTACTGTTTTGCAGAACCCATATTATTTTACCCATATCTCAACTACTAGGTTGCACCGACAGCCTTATAGCTGCTTTCTCCTTCAACCATTATTATATAAATTGTAGTTCTCTAGACATCTAATGTCATGCATCCATTTAATGGATGAAAAACAAAACTTTTTGTAAATTACATTCACTCCTCCTTCTCTACATGCCAATTATTTCTGCATCGAACTTTCCCTTCTGTCTGCTTCATCCAGCCTACAGTCTATTGTCTGCTTACATTTCATACACACCGCTTTCACACAACATCCCCATATCGCAGTTCTCTTCTTCAACTCATTCCCTTACAACCTTAAGTCTTATGACACTCAATATTCCTTCTCTCAGAAAATAATATTTGACTAATTTTCCTACATCTTGCATGCATTTTTGGCCATACAATCTTCTCATTTGACAAAACAAAACCGGTGTATCATATTTTGCAAGCTTGCTCTGGGATTCCCCCATATTGGCTGTCCCGAACTCTTGTGGATTTCCCTTGTCGGCGCGCACCTAAATAATCTGTTGGACGTCTCCCACAGGTACGACTTTTCACCTAAAATTGGACAGGTTGAGCACCCCCTGGCACTCCAGAGCCCTGGCTCTGTTGTACAGCTTAAAACGTCTAAATTGTGTCAATTTCCGGAAATGTCTTGATCACATTGCCTTCGCCCACGAAGTTCTAATGTCCCTTCCAGAAATAACTATGTTGCATTTGCCCACGTGATCTCAATTCCCCTTAGAAATCCCTTAACCACGACCACAGAGTCAGCAAGACCAACCTATATGGTTTGTCCCCTATTTTAATCACTTGATTTCAAAACTTTTCAAAACAGAAACTCAAAATTTCCCCCACAAAGACCTCTTTGAGGCTTATAGCTTGGGCTATTGGCCATGTATGACCCGTAGGGGGAGTGTTTCTGGCATTTCTTTTGAAACTGCTTTTTTTTTGACATTTGTCTAGCCATTCTTTGGCATGCACTCCCCTCAAGCATGGCGTCTCAGGTTACGTATGTAACCACGAGACACTGCGTTTCCTAGCCATGCATCGGGGCTGCCTGCTGAACAGTCCCTTCAGACGATAAGGTACTGACTGTTTCTCTAGCACTTCTCCTTATACACTTCTGGGTCATGCCATTATGACGTCATAGGCTGTCGCCGGCCAATAGGATTGTCGTGATTTGATAATTGCTTTCAGACACCGGTTCACGAGGAGGCGTTCCCCATAGTGTGTCAAATGCAGTGTCTCGTTCCCTGTTCTCAGGGAACCATGGTTACATACATAACCTGAGACGATTAGCATATTTGTGTCAGTCTAATTGATTGGACGGACACCACACACAATATGTTTACATAAAGGCTATAACATTTCTCACTGTAAAAGTTTTGGCAATGCAGTGTGGGTTTAACACTGTAAAAGCAGGGTTAACCCTGCTCTGGAGGGATTCATAACCCTGGGTAAAAAAATTTCTTCTGTGAAACACAAAAGAAGATATTTTGAAGAATGTTGGTAACCAAACCATTTACCTTTGGAATGACATAAGGGCAAGTAAATGATGACAACATTTTTGGGTAAACTATCCCTTAAACAACAATAACATTTGTAAAAAGTTAACACCTTATTTATGTAAGACATTGATACTTTTCCACCAAGCAGTGCATTACAGTACAGTACAGTACAGTAAAGTTCGATTCGGGACGGTAAACCCTGATCTAGCTTGCGTTTCCACTGCCAGCAATACCCTTACTTGATAGGTGTGATGTATGCCAGAAAGTAGCGATCGATGTTATTCTCCAGTGAAGAAGAAAGCGACACAGTAAACAAACAGCAGACATACAGCAGATCTTGTTCTTGCTTCTCGGCATGTGCAATGGTACATTTCTGCGTGCTGACATTGTGTTGCAACAGTATTATGTTTCAACTGTATATTAAAAAAGGCACCTCTTGTATTTGATTTCTTGTCAACCAATCAATGTTCTGCAGTGAGTCTAGCTCCACCCTTTAGGTACCAGACGACTGTGCTAGGTACCCAAACGGAAGGGTCCCAAAAAAGTATGAAGCAGCAGCGACATTGATTTCATGGTAACCAGATACATTGTGAACGGATTTCTGCAAAACTACAGTGAAAATATCAAATTATCATGCAATGCAATAAAATAGCTTCTCTTCCCTGCAAACGATGCCATGGAGAATGTGAACATTTAATTCAAAATTGGCAAAAACAAACCATAAGGGGCAGGTATTGGTATTCATTTCAGTATCAGTAGAGGGCGATCCTCATAAGATGGAGGCGGTGCCCCAGCATGCAACGTGGCATGACGTAGCACATTCTCTCTATATATTAAAGGCTCATTCGTGAGTTCACATATCCATATAAATAAATAGAGTAAATTTATGCGTATTTGGCGTGCTGTCCGGGGGGAGCCCAAACCCAGAGTACTCCCCCCGATGTGTTAATAATAGATAGAACTAGAAGTGAGGAGATGGGGTGGTGGAAGGATGCTGATAAACTGTCAACGAACAAAGGTAAGTCTGCAGTATATATACCTCTTGTTGTTGGTTGAAATGATTAGCTGAATGCTCTCCACTTGTGCTAATTAGGTTAATTATCTGAACCTGCTCCTCTCAAACTTTGTTAATAAAACATAATTTATGGTTAAGTATTCCCCCCAGTATATATTACAGTAATTCAATTAATATAAACATAGTCATTAGTCGATGTCCTAAATGAACCATGAACTAGTCAACTAGAAAATTCTTTAGTTGGGGGCAGCCCTAATCATGAAAGTGTAGACTTGGAGGAAGACCGTGAGGGCTTAGGGTTCCATTTGGGACAGGTTCGAATAAACAACTGCGTTCGAAACTGCATACTCACTGAGTAGGTACTTAATTTCAATAAGTACTTACTTAGCGAGCGCTAAAAGAATACGTACTATATAGCCTGAATGCGTGTAGCATGAATGCGATCTGGACATCATCCGCCACGTTCATATTATCATGTGACCTATGACGTAATAACAAGCACAACTTAGAGGGTTAGTTCACTTAAAAATGTTAATTCTGTCATTAATTATTCACGCTCATGTCGTTACAAACCCATAAGACCTTCATTCATCTTCAGAACACAAATTAAGATATTTTTGATGAAATCCATGAGCTTTCTGGCCTCCGATAGATTGCAGCGTTATTACCACTTTCAAGGCCCAGTAAGGTAGTAAAGACATTGTTAAAATAGTCCATGTGACTACAGTGATTCAACCTTAATATTATGAAGTGACGAGAATACTTGTTGTGCTCAAAAAAACAAAACAAAACAAACTAAAAAATAACATCTTTATTCAACACTGAAAGAATGGGTCACTCTCAGGAGCTCAGTGAATTCAAGCGTGGTACCGTGATAGGTTGCCACCTGTGCAATAAGTCCATCTGTGAAATTTCCTCACTACTAAATATTCCATGGTCAGCTGTTAGTGGTATTATAACAAAGTGGAAGCAATTGGGAACAACAGCAGCTCAGCTACGAAGTGGTAGGCCACGTAAAATCACAGAGCGGGGTTAGCACATGCTTAGGCGCACAGTGTGCAGAAGTCGCCAATTTTCTGCAGAGTCAATAACTACAGACCTCCAAACTTAGTGTGGCCTTTAGATTAGCTCAAGAACAGTGTGTTGAGAGCTTCATGGAATGAGTTTCCATGGCTGAGCAGCTGCCTTACATCCAAGCCTTACATCACCAAGTGCAATGTAAATCGATTATGGTGTGGGGTTGTTTTTCAGGGGTTGGGCTTGGACCCTTAGTTCCAGGAACAGGAACTCTTAATGCATCAGCATATCAAAACATTTTGGACAATTTCATGCTCCCAACTTTGTGGGAACAGTTTGGGAATGGACCCTTTCTGTTCCCACATGACTTCGCACCAGTACAAAAAGCAAGGTCCATAAAGATGTTGAGCGAGTTTGGTGTGGAGGAACTTGACTGGCCTGCACCAAGTCCTGACCTCAACATGATAGAACACCTTTGGGATGAATTGGAGCGGAGACTGAGAGCCAGGACTTCTCGCCAACATCACTGCCTGACCTCACAAATGCGCTTCTAGAAGAATGGTCAAAAAATCCCATAAACACACTCCTAAACCTTGTGAAAAGCCTTCCCAGAAGAGTTGAGGCTGTTATAGCTGCAAAGGGTGGGCCAACTCCATATTAAACCCTACAGATTAAGAATGAGATGTCATTAAAGTTCATGTGCACGTAAAGGCAGGCGTCCCAAAACTTTTGGCAAAATAGTGTATAAAACATCCGATGACCAGTAATTTTCTTCTATTAAATTCAGATAAGACTAAGGTATTACTTATTGAACCAAAAAAACTTGTACACCGAATCTCTTAAAATACAATTTGCATTTAGAAGGATGTACTGTTACTTCATCCTCTACAGTTAAAGACCTGGGTGTTTTATTAGACTGTAACTTGTCCTTTGAAAATCATATTTCATATGTTACAAAAGCAGCCTTCTTCCACCTCAGAAACATTGCTAAGCTAAGGAACATGTTATCTGTTTCTGATGCAGAAAAGTTAGTTTATGCATTCATGATGTCTAGACTAGATGACTGTAATGCGTCACTAGCTGGTTCTCCTGCATCCTCAATAAACAAGCTACAACTAGTCCAAAATACAGCTGCTAGAGTTCTTACTAGATCAAGAAAATATGATCATATAACACCAATTTTATCATCTCTACACTGGTTGCCTATTAAGTTCCAATTATAAAGTATTGCTACTGACCTATAAGGCCCTAAATGGCTTAGCTCCTGTGTATTTAACTGATCTTCTATCGCCCTATAATCCATCACCCTCTTTAAGATCACAAAACTCTGGGCTTCTGGTTGTACCTAGGATATCTAAGTCCACTAAAGGAGGGAGAGTGTTTTCACATTTGGCTCCTAAACTCTGGAATAGCCTTCCTGATCATGTTTGGGGCTCAGACTCACTCACCCAGTTTAAATCTAGATTAAAAACACATCTCTTTTGCCAAGCGTTCACATAATGCATCTCATATCCTTGTACTCCATTTATATCAGATCAATTGCACGTGACTTTCTTTGCTTAATCTTATGAACAGCAACTACGCTAATTATTCTTCATTTGCTTTTCTGTTTTATCTCGGGATGCCCATCCCGAGGTCAATAGAGTACATCAGCTTCAGCTTGGATCCAGCCTCTTATGAAGACTTCAGATGACCTGTGATGAGCACCTGTGATGAGACAGCGCCAACCCCTGCGAGGACTTCAGATGACGCAAACTCTGGATCAGCATGCACCATTCCAAATGTTGATATATATCATAATCATTAAACTGAAATTGCAAAAATTGGACACAGTCATCTCTGATAACAGATTACTCTAAATTGTAATGTTGACATGCATTCTCTGTAAAGCTACTTTGAAACGATATATATATTGTGAAAAGCGCTATACAAATTAATTTGAATTGAATTCAATTGAATTAGAACTTATAAAGACTATGCTGGTAGACCAGCTTAGATTCACAATGGTGGTTCACCAGCTAAAACAGCACCAAACCAGCACTTCTAGTTTAGACCAGACTGGAAATTAGTTGATTCTAAGCTGATCAGTAGGGATACTAACATGATTGATTTACAATGATTTACAAATAGAAACATTGACAGAAGTCATGCAATTTTCTCTTATAGACTGAAACTTTAATAAGAATAAAATACATTTCAATTGCAATAAATTTGCAACTTCCAACTGAGAGAAACTGTTACACTGTTACAACTGTTAAACATGCAGAATCTCATGATTTCACTGTATGGACAACCTTTCAGTTACAATATATCCTCGCCTCATTGTATGTGAAACATATTAATCTTTTTACACCTCATGCAGTAAAGAGAGATATTGAACTGTTTTGTCAGTGTCACTAAAATTTGTCTAAATGTGCCTATTAGCCAGAGAGCCTAAAACCCCCTCTCTAATTGACATGAAGACGGGAGAGGTAGAAAAATAGAATGGGAAACTTGTGATTGATGGCCTGTAAATTTCAGGTTATTCAAAGACCCAGTAACAATGACTGATCCTGCTCTCAGGGCAAAGGGGAAATGGCAGCATTCTAGGGGGGAAAAAACCAAAAACCTATTTATAGTTTTTAGTAATTGTTCTTGGTGTTAACAAGCCTTAAACCACTAGATGGCACAAAAACTCACCACAGCATTTTTCTGAACATCTGCGTTTCACTATGCACCTGGAAATTTGGCTGATCTTTAACATGTTCATGTTGCAGTATGCAGTATGCAGTATCTCATGATTTCTATGCTGTATGTAAAACCTTTTAGTGAAAGTACAGCCTTACCTCACTGATCTGAAAACATGCTAATCTTTTTACACCTCATGCAGTGAAGAGAGATATATACGTAACTGCTTTTTCAGTACAATTTGTCCAAATGAGCCAATTAGCCAGAGAACCTGAAAACTAATCTAACTGACATGAAGACGAGATAGGAAGAGAAAGAGTGACGAATGGAAAAGAAGAATCATGACTGATGGCCTGCGAATTTCAGGTTATTCAAAGAGCTAGTAACTACAACTGATCTTGCTCTCAGGGTACAGGGGAAATTGGAGCATTCCAGAAAAAATAACGTATTGTTCAGTCATTTTTAGTAATGGAAGATGAACTCTGAAGGACTCTCGACTGCTAACTGGCCAGTCCAAAAATTACTTTGCAGTCTGTTCATTTCCTAATGTGACGTAACAGTAAAACCCTCAGGTGGTCCAATAACCAGTTCCTCTCTGATTGCAAACGGATGATGCATTGATCTCTGTCAAAGATTCACCCGAGGCTCTGGGGACACAAGGGTTGCCCTGGCAGCTCCTTTGACAGTGGTTAGGATTAAAATAGACTGCACATAGAATTTTTGACCAAAACATCAACACTGCACATCAATGCCAAGAAAAGGGTCTTGTTTCAGAGTATGTTTGATCATTCATCCATCTATAACCATTTAAAAGCAATACAAAGTTTGCTCTCATTCAATCATTCATTCATTCTTTTCTTTTTTTTGTTTTGTTTACCTGTCAACCAATTCTTCTTTGTCATACAGAGAAAATAATACATCTATTCATCTCCAAGCTCTCTGAGCCATCATTTTGCAATGGACATTCTAGCAAGATGTCATTTCACCACTCGTAATTTACAATGTGGACAATTAGCTTGAGCGACTGTCATTCGCAATGGAGTAGGAAGTCATTATGGAGTGAAGGAGATGCTTTTATTGGGCTCAGAGGGCATTCAGAGACAGATGAGAGCAAGGATATGAGCGCTGGCCTCTTTGATAAAGTGTGCCATTAAATTTGTGCTTGTGTGGAGACAAACAGCATCTAACTGCCCTGCAGTTGGACCTGTGAATCTGCTACTGTGGTTACACTATCAAATGTTGTGTACAGGAAGGTTGTGTTTACATACAGCTCCAAAGGGGTTTCTTTGGAACACAAAGAAAGTGAGAATTAATACTTATTACATTCTAAACTGTTATGTGTTACTGGAATATAAATGAATGTACACAAACATACTGCAAATATGGCACTTGCAAAAAATATGACACTTGCAAGGAAGTAAATCTAATATAGACTATTAGACATGCAGACAAAAATTAATTTGCCATATTCAACATATCACATTCATACTTAAAATACAAAAGACCTTTTATTTTATTTTTCTTTTTTCTTTTTGAAATAACTGTTTAAAAACCATAAAAATACATGCTGACAAATACATTTGCAGAGACTCATTAACAGACATGCACACATAATCAGTTCAGACAGATTCTGAAAGCAATTTATATTTAAATATAATATAATTTATAGCCTAAATTACTCATTACAGAAAAACATGCACACTTAAAAGCAAATTTTTTTTTTTTTTTTTTTTTTTTATGTATTGTTTTTTTATGTATCCTTGCTGCACAAAGACTTCAGGATAGACCAGGAAGATGTTGCATTAGGCAGTGAAAAGACTGTCTGAACCTTATTATTTACCATGAATAGGGTACAAATTGGTGTCCTGATTTAAAAGATTGGAGACACAAATCACGCTGTTGTGAACTATTATCTACCTCTCACAGGAGTACTGAGCTTCTTAACTGTATCCAACAATTAAAATTATATAACAGAATAATTCTTTCACAATCTGTTCTGTTGAAATGATATTCAGATCATTGTAGTATAAGTCTTTTAGTTATTAGTTAATTTTAATAATCACGAACAAAATGTTGTCTGCGCCCTAAATTTCGAATTTAACACTGTTACTACATGAGTTTCCACCATGAATGTGGACACTTTCTATATGAAAAGAAAAGTCTCATTCCATTTTGTCAGTCTGTACGCAAATTTTGTCTGCATTTATCAAGCTCAGCCTTCTTCCCTGTTACTTTTTTATTGAGAAAAAAAGTTTGTAAAATTGTAAGCGAAATATACTTTAGGAAATAGCAGAAAACAGTTAGCTCTTAAATCAGCTAACCTCAACTAAGCGACAGCTTAATTTGGGCTAAATCTGCAACTGTAACGACTTGTTACTCAAGGTAGGATCCATAAGCAGGCTTTATTATAAAATGTAGTCAAACAGGCATTGGTGAGGACCGGCAGATACAGTGACAGAGGGCAGACAAAGTCGTGGTCGTAAAACAGGCAGGAGATCAGGGCAGGCGAAGAACAATCACAGGTCAAAACACAAAGCAAATAGTCCAGAAGGCAGGCAGCAGAGAATCGTAAACGGGTAATCAAACTGAGTCACAACAGACATGCAAAACAAGAAATAACGCTCAGATATGCAAACCATAGTAGTACAAGACCTCACAACAAGGACTGGTGAAGGAACAGTTTATATAGGCCAGCCAACGAGCTGCAGCTGGGTGGCGTAATCAGTACCAAGTACGGGGCTGATGGGAAATGTAGTGTATGTGCAAGTGTCAGTATTCGAGTGAGGGCGCCCTCTGCTGGCCAGAGGAGGGGATCACGGAGTTCGTCTCTGTGACAGAGCCCCCTCCCTGCGAACGACTCCTGGCACGAGGAGGCACATGATGCCGGGGTCTTAAACGCGGTCGAGGAGCCGGTCTTTCCGGATGGGTTTGGTGGAATTCTTCCACGAGATTGGGGTCGAGTATGTCGTCAGCGGCGACCCAAGAATGCTCCTGCAGGCCGTACCCCTCCCACTCGACCAGATACTGGAGAATTCTTCCCCGGCGCCTGGAGTCCAGCAGTTCTCGGACCCGATAAGCCTCCTCGCCATCCACCATGATGGGTAGGGGACCCTGATCACCGGACACCTCCTCCCCCTCCTCGCCGGGACCAGCAGCGGGCTTGAGCAGAGACACATGGAATGTGGGAGAAATGCGATAATGGTTAGGCAGAGCAAAGCGGAAAGAAACAGGTGTAATTTGACAAATTATTTGAAATGGACCCACATACCTGGGACTGAGTTTCTTGCAGGGAAGTCGGAGACGTAGATCTCGGGTAGATAACCAAACCCATTGACCAGGAAGATATTCAGGACCGGGATGGCGATGATGGTCAGCCTGTTCCTTTTGTCGGCGAATGGCATGCTGGAGGTGAGTATGAGCCTGGTTCCATGTGGCCTCGCTCCTGTTTAGCCAGTCATTGACTGCAGGAACATCCGTGGGTTCTTCTGACCGTGGGAATAGATGGGGTTGAAATCCTAGAATGCACTGGAAGGGAGTCATTCCTGTAGTGGCTTTCTGAATGGAATTCTGGGCATATTCTGCCCAAATCAGATAACGATCCCAGTCGTCTTGATGCTGATTACAGTATGAACGGAGGAAGCGAATAAGTTCTTGGTTCAGTCTCTCAATCTGACCGTTGGATTGGGGGTGGTATCCGGACGTCAGGCTTGCGTTGATATTGAGTGACTTGAAGAATGCCGACCAGAGTCTTGACGTGAACTGGGGACCTCTGTCGGAAACTATGTCCTCAGACAAGCCGTAGAATCGAAATACCCAACAGCCCAGATGTTCAGCTGTCTGCATGGCGGTAGGAAGTTTAGTTATCAGGCGGCAGGCCTTGAAGAATCTGTCGATGACCGTAAGAATGGTTGTGTGACCGTTGGATACTGGCAGGTCTGTGACAAAGTCAATAGCAATGTGTGACCAGGGACGTCGTGGGAGGAGTAAAGGTTGAAGCAGGCCAGCAGGTAGTTGTCGTGATGGTTTCTGAATGTGGTGGCATCTGTGCACAGGGTTGGCCACCAGAATCGGTTCTGCAGAAGGTGGATGGTAGCCATAATACCAGGATGACCGGAATGTTGGATGTGGGGAGAATGTAGAATTGAATCCGCTCTGTGTGAAAGAGACCAGTCTGCATCAGAAGTTCTTGCGTTATGGAAGATATATGTCCAGACCCCAGCGGTCGTCCATCTATCGCCTCCACAGTTAGGGAAGAGGAACACTGAATAAGAGCAATGTGATTACGGAGGGCAAAGTCGCTAGACATAAAATTTCCAGCAGCACCCAAATCCAGCAGGGCCATAGTGAAGATCTGGTTACTATTGGCCATAATAGAGATTGGCACAGTAACACACAGTTCTGGGTTTAATGCATCAACAGGGAAACTCACTGGTTTCTGATGCTCAGGAGATGGTCGTGAAGGACATGAGCTTCTTAAGTGACTGGATTGACCACAGTACAAACACAGGCGTTGAGAAAGTCAACGGTCTCTCTCCTCAGCTGATAGGCGATAGGAGTTCATTTACATGGGCTCACCCTCCTCCACGACCGTGGGTGCCGGGACTCGAACAACGTTGCGGGTGCTTGGTTTTCTGGCTCTGATGAGGTTGTCAATATGGATAGTGAGTTCAATGAACTGGTCTAAGTCTCTCCCCTCATCGTGACAGGCTAATTCAGATTGTAGATCATGGTTCAGTCCCTTCCTAAACAGTACTTTGAGCGTGTCACTCACCCACGTCGTCTGTGCAGCGAGAGTACGGAAGGCGAGAGCATATTCAGCCGCTGTTCTCCTCCCCAGACAGAGTTCTAGTAAGTGATCGCCCGCACTTTTGCCCTCATTAGGATGATCAAATACTTCCCGGAATCGCTGCAGAAAAGCCTCAAAGGACGGATAGAGTGTAATCCACTCTAACACCTTACCGGTGAGTAAAGAACAGAAAAAGGCAATTTTCACGGCCTCGGTCGAGTACAGGGTGGGTTGTTGAACCACAAACAGCGAGCACTGAAGCAAAAAACCCTTACATCTTGCCGGGTCTCCATCGAACTTCTCGGGGAAAGCCAGATGAGGGCTCACTTGAGAAGGCATCTCCGACGCGTGTGTAATGGCGGCTTCAGCAGGCATTGTTGTCTGCGTGGGAGCGGAAACATGGAGATTTTGAAGTGCTTTCACCAGCTCCTCAGTGAAGTGAGACGATTCAACTTGTGTTGGTGTGCAGCGAGCTGGCTGGCTTGGGCAGACATGGTGGCACGCAGGTGGGAGAAAGCCGCTGGATCATGTCGTGGTGAGGTCTTCTGTAATGACTCATTACTCAAGGTAGGATCCATAAGCAGGCTTTATTATGAAACATAGTCAAACAGGCAGTGGTCAGTACCGGCAGATACAGTGACAGAGGGCAGACAAAGTCGTGGTCGTAAAACAGGCAGGAGATCAGGGCAGGCACAGAACAATCACAGGTCAAAACACAAAGCAAATAGTCCAGAAGGCAGGCAGCAGAGAATCGTAAACGGGTAATCAAACTGGGTCACAACAGATAGGCAAAACAAGAAATAACGCTCAGAAATGCAAACCGTAGTAGTACAAGACCTCACAACAAGGACTGGTGCAGAAATAGTTTATATATGCCAGCCAACGAGCTGCAGTTGGGTGGCGTAATCAGTACCAGGTACGGGGCTGATGGGAAATGTGTGTGCGAGTGAGGGCGCCCTCTGCTGGCCAGAGGAGGGGAATACAGAGTTCGTCTCTGTGACAGCAACGCTGTTACCCATTCTGGACATTGTTTTATAAGGACATACTGTAAGGGTTAAGTACCACTTTCACTGGCCATTTGTTTAAAGAAGAAAAAAGAAATTCAGAAATCCAAGTGCTGTTTTGACATTTTTTGCAATGTTAAACGGTCTACTCTGACTGGTGTAGAACAGTTATACGGCCCTTCTCATTGTCAAGTCCCTGGAGCCTTGTGGATCCTCAGAGGTCATTAAACATAATTCAGAACTGCTTAATACCATCTGAGGCTGCCCATTTACTCACTTCATCACAGGCTAAAGAGATCATATTCCTTTCCTTAATCTAAATGTGGTCCTATAAATCACCTGCAAAAATATAATGACAAAGAATAAATACATCAGATACTGATGCTCTAAAGATGGCCACAATGCATTTTTTTTTTAAATAAAAATAATTTGTGTCTGTATGTATGACAGTGTGCAGATGTGTACAGTATGTATGTGTGTGAGAAGTCCATCACTGTAACAGTTCCTACCTTGGAGAAACCAAAATAGCTTTAAGACTTTGCTTCACTGTTCATCTATTTTAAATAAGCTTTGGGGCTTTATTTGGTGCAGAGTCAATTAAGACTTATCCAACAGGGAAATCAGTTCATGAGTCTCAGTTAAAGATTTTAAAGGCAAATGGAATCTGATACAGACTGTCACCCATCATACTTTCCTTTTGATAGACATTAATCATAGGATAAAGTAATATTATATACAATTCAGATCAGATAATGCCTGATCTTACATAAATATTCAGGTGCACTGTAAAAAAAAAAGTTAATGTTGAGAAAAATATATTGGGCATGTAATTATACTCAATTAGTATGTTATTACACTGTAATTAATATGTAAGTGACCATATCTAGCCCTATCCTTTCTTGTAAACCTACCTCAATAGCAGAAAATCCAAATCCAGAGAATCCAATGGGGTTTTACAGAACGAAAAGCACACAATTGTTGGGGTTATGTTCAGTGTTCTTGAGTTTTTATTCATGTGTTGTTTATTGTTAGTTTTCTTGCTGATTAGTTACCCCTGTGTCTCATTTAGTTCCCTTGTGTATATATAATCCCTGGTTTGTTCGGTTCTTTGGTGGTCATCATCTTAGTTTATGTGTGAATTCGCTACTGCCATTAATGTTGGATTGCCACACAGCTGTGGCAACAAAATAAATGCTTATTTTTTATAGCAGTTAAAGACACCTAATAAAAAGTTGGGCATATTCATTTGTAATTTTTGTCAAGCAACAGTAGCCATGTTGAGCATACGCAAAGTCACTAAACTGTTTTTTAGAAGAGACCTTTATTGTGTGCAGACAGGTGAAATAAGAAATCAATATGTTCTATTCAAAATGAGAATATTTTGTTCCCTCAGGGTGAGGAAAAAAATTATTTCATAATAGGTAGAAGATAGTTACATCCTTCTCAACCATGGTGGCCTGAATTACCAAAAGTGTATGATGATAAGATTTTTTTTTTTTTTTCCACGTTTGTAGCAGTAATATAAGGCGTCACTATTTATCAGTGTGTTTCTCAGCACTGTTATCTGTGACAGCCTGACCCAAAAACTTGCCTGAGATGGAAAATACACGTCATTATTCTTATGACTGTTCATTTTCTCAACTATGCACATCTTAACTTATTCAGGAACTACCTGACATGCCCTCCAACCAACAGGATATTTAAAGAATATATGATGCATCCAATCATGACTCTGAGGCTTCATATTTTTGAATGTTGATTTCTAGTTTGTTTTTTTGTTTCTCTCTCTCTCTCTCTCTCTCTTGAATAAATTGATTGCTTGGAGGTGAGGCAAGAAGACAGTAAATAATTAAAATTTTAATGATAAAAAAAAAAAAACTCTAGATACAAAATCTGAGATAATAAATAATTCTGTTTCCACAATTCAAACAAAAAGCTTTGGTATGGAAAGTGGTAAGCTTGTGCCTTAAGATTGTAAAGAAAAAAAAAGGTAACACTTTATTTTAGGGATTTTTAACTAGTTGCTTATTAGCATGCATATTACAAGAATATTAGTTGTTTATTAGTACTTATTAAGCACATATTAATGCCTTATTCTGCATGACCTTATTCTACATTCTTAATCCTACCCAATACCTAAACCTTAAAAACAACTACCTTACTAACTATTAATAAGCAGTAAATTAGGAGTTTATTGAGGGAAAAGTCGTAGTTAATAGTGAATACATGTTCCCTATACTAAAGTGTTACCAAAAAAAAAAAAAACTTTCTTGTAACTTCAGAGGACTCAAATTTTCTGAAGAGCACCACAGTATACAGCTGTGTAAATGGGATTCCAAAATATAGAAAATATCTCTATATAAATGTATAGTGCAATATGGAAAGGCATACAGAGTGCTCTCGCTCAACCCCAATATTTATAGTAATAGATAAAGCATAAAAATAGAGTTTAGAGGAAATACTGCGAGAGAGAGAGAGAGAGAGAGAGAGAGAGAGAGAGAGAGAGAGAGAGAGAAAATGTATGTAGTGTCAATGTAGTGATAAGATGTGGGCTTTTTATCTATCATTAAATTTTGTAAGAAGGCTTTACAGCTGTTGCTCTTTACAAAAGTTGGATTGCAGCCAAGTGAAAGCCCTGTACATGCAAGACACTTGTGGTTAGATAATTGTTAATAAGGACTATTTGTTTGGGGAAAAGACATTATTGCTTTTGGAAAGCAATTCTTTAAAACTTGGAAGGGGAATTGGGGATTGTGCATACAAGCAAACAATATTACAGAGAATCACACTTTTATCTGGCTTCTTGTTCTGACCCACAGCTAATCTATGGACAATTTCTTCTGGTAAAAATTTGAAGGTACTGTATCTCTAAAGTGATTTGAGAGAATGTAAAATGAAGCAACAAAATACCTTTGTCATGACACATAAAATTAGCTATGTCTTCTCTAGAACAGTACAGAATTGCAGAGCTCAATCAAGGGTATGTCTCTTTAGAAATATATATGTAGTAGTAGTAGTAGTAGAGTTAGTAGTGGTATGAGGGGCATATTGCAAATATGTCTATATGACTTATATTTTAAACCCTGATAACCAGAGGTGACAATGACAATTTTTTTTTTTTTTTTTTATGAGCAAAGAAAATGCATTCGTGCATTATTCCAGTGTGATTTTGTGAATTGAGGATGTGTGGATTTGTTGTGTGTATTTTTAGATTGTTTTGTGCATGCGGGAGGTTTTGCTACACAATAAAATAAATACATATTTTTGTTGTATATAGACACAGCCAAAATGATACTATATACATTATATTCAAATAAGAAGTCATACTTATTTTACATAATCAGTTAGCCTCCCTCACAGCCAAGTGGAACAAGCCCATACAGTAAATGAGTGACTGATACCTTTGTATGCTACTTCATACATTTAGGACAGATAAAGCCTCATAAACAAACAACTTTATTTGCTTTGAATCTGTTATGACTCATAATAAGGCCAGCCATAATCCATGAATAACAAAATAAATATGATTACACTTTGAATGGTAGAGTTGAGAATCAGGGTACAAAATGACTAATTGAGATGTTATTAAACAGTAATGTTGGTTATTTAAAATATAAGTTAAGGTTAATACATGAAAATCAATTTAAAATCATTAGTGGATTGTTTGAGACAATTTCAAACAAATGTGTTTGCTGTTTATGTTTCTGCCTTCACTAGCGAACTGGCTAACACTGGATGTTCAGAAAAGGCAGCTTGTTAAATTGGATTGATGAAATTTCTGAGTTGAAGTGCATTATGGCATAAATGAGGTCAGAGTGCAGGAGATGTCTTAAGGTACGTGACAGTGCATATTCCTGCACTACTTTGTAACCTCTTCTAAACCAGAAATAACAGCAAATTCAGACTGATTATAAAAATAAGGACAGAAAATAGATTTTAGTTTAGTTTTCTATTCATCATTATTATTTGAGTCACCTGAATGATGTCCAAATGACATACTGCATTTGCTCCTGGCACTAATCCAGGACCTTCTCTCTTAATCCAGCTCATCAAAGCTGACACACACCTCTATCTTTTTCTAAAGAGCCAGCCTGGTTGCTTTAATTGGTTTGCTCAGTGCGCCACATTTTTATTCAACCCAGTAACTGAGAAAACCCGAAGTTATTATGAATTCATTTTTGAAAGAGACAATAATGAGTTAACATTTAGTAATTACCCTTTATTCCAAGTTTATTCAAGTGTGCTGTTAGTATACTTCTTTTAAACTAAAAATAAGAAAGTATACTTTCAGTCTACTTTATGTACTTCTCAGAAATATACAGTTACACTTATACTGACAGAAAAGTACATTTGGCCTATACTATACTTAATCTTTTGATTGAGATATAATTAAAAGTATAATAAAGTATTCTAAGTATACCTGGCTTCAAGTTGTGTTTACTCTTTTGATTCAGTAGCCTATACATTTTTTCCCCCACATAGTTTTAAGCTTAGTCTTATAAGCTTTCATGTTTTGGCATCCTATACAATAGATTTGTTTGAAAATATTTATTTATAAAAGAAAACAGATTCCTAATTCTAAGTATTTAAATTTTTGTGTAGTCCACTGGTAATGTACATAGGAATTTATTTCAAGTCTACTTAACTCCCCCCAATACACAAGTGAGAGGAAGAAGCTGGAGAACGATCGCCGGAGGGAATCGCTGGAGAATATCGCTGGAGTAATTGCTGGGGAAATCGCTGTAGATCAGTTAAGTAGTCCACTTCATTAAAATGAGACCAGACAATGAGCTGAGATGAGGTGTGTGCTTTTACGGGTGGATTGATGAGGGTGCAGACAAGGTGCAGGTGAGCGTTGTGCGCTGTGATTGGCTGATGAGAGAGCCTGGCAGATCTGTGACAGTAGCCTAACTGCACTAAGGATTGGTGGAATGAGCATTTTTTAGCTTTGAGGAAGAGGTGGTATTCTCTCAGGCATTTCAGGACCTCTGCGACTTTCTGGCGATGTTTGGCCATGCTCCGGCAGTAGGCGAGGGTGTCATCAATATAGACGAGCACAAAAAAATTGAGGAACTACTGGAGTATCTCATGCATGAAGTCCTGGAATACCGTTGATCGTTGATGGTGGTTGAGCCGTTTTATCATTCTCCTTGCGAATCTGTCACTTTGTCTCTGCGGCATGGCAGAGTTTTATTTCATGAAGTGCTACACCTTCCTGCATTGATTTCTTCCAGGAGCTTCTGTCCAGTGCAATGTGCTCCCAGTTGCTCGATGTGATTTGAAATTTCTTCAGAATGGCCTTGATATTGTCTTTATCATTTCTTTTGCCTGCTACTTGCTCGACTACCTTACTTCAGCAGGGAGTACAGGATCTGTTTGTGGAGACGTGAATTGGACATGCAGATGACATGGCCTGTCCATCAAAGTTTGTACTGCATTATTGTAGTGGTGAAGATGGTCATGTTGGCTTACTCTTCAGAGTCTAAAGTAGGGGCATAGGCGTTCACAACTGTTGCTATCTGGTTGTTGGCAGATGGCAGATGGTCATGAGACACTCACTAATCCACACAAGAAGTTCATAGAGGTGACTGATAAGATGGTTCCTAATGGCAATTCCAACACCATGGATCCTTGGCTCATCGTCAGCTTTTCCTTTTCAGAAGAAAGTGCAGCCACCCTTCTCCTCTTTCAGTTGTCTTTCGTCTGCTATTTGGGTTTCAGAAAGGGCGGCTAGGTCAATCTGGTATCTTCTCAGTTCTCTAGCGATGATTGCGGTTCTCCTCTCCAGTCTGTCACTGGTTGCACTATCCATTATTGTGCGCACATTCCAGGCTCCAAAGTTCATAGTTTTGTGTTTCTGACCACATATGGTGATCACTCTAGACGCGATAATCCAGTCAGGAGGGTTGAGGCAGGCTATTTTTAGGGCACCTTTTCAAGCCCCTTCCCCATGTGGGGTGAGCAGAGTGGATCCTAAAGAGAGCTGCTCAGTCATTGGTGCAGCTGCCTAAGGGCTCTTTCTGCCTCGTTCCAAGAGCCCAGAGTCTATCACATACTGCATAATGTGCCAGTTTATGACTTGGGGCTTCCAGATCTCACAATCCTGCCCCCATCGCCACTTTTTGGTCACCATAGAACTTAAACTGGGATGTTAGGGTGGTTTCCTTAAGAAGACATCCATGGCGACTAGGGGCCCTTTTCAGCTGCAGCCTTCATCCGCCTCCCCAGCCATTGTGACGCTCCAGTAAGGCCAGCCATCATCCTCCACCTGCTCCACCATTGAGGTCTTGGTTGGATTTCTCTTGGTCAGGGACCTCCCCCTTGACATTACTGCCATGGATGGCCCTACCAAGATCATAGCTCCAGACGGCATTGCTCTTGGGATCACAGGACCACGCAAGCATCTCCACCACGACAAGGTGGCAATCCCCCAGAGAGGTAAAGTGAAGTGACTCGGTGTGAAGTGACTCGGTGTGTGGTTGACCAACTCGTAGATGAATGGGACAGACACTGAAGCATACATGCTTCTTGCAGAGGGGTTTTCTTGTTACCGATTGGACCTTCAAGAGGTTGAGTTGGCAGCAGAGGTTTCCGGAGATGGAATTCCCAGCTGACCAAGAATCGAGGAGGGCATGGACTGAAATAGAGATGTTAGAGGCAGTAAGCATAACCACAGTGGTGAGTGGCAGCTGGAGTATTCACAAAACTCACCACGGGCCATGGAGGATGAACTGGGCATGCTGAGATGACATATGACAGTACAAACATAGACCCTGGGTCAGCCGCCTCTGCCGCTCAGCTGGAGCTAGTCTAGTGTTGTCTATTTGCATTGGTTCGGTGCGTAATTCTGGAGCACTGATGGATGACTGCATACAATTGGCAACTCTGATGGATAACTGGATGAAGCGTTTAAGGCCAATGGAATTATTGTATGCCGCGAGAAGTGATTGATGAAATTGTCTAAGGACTGTGTCACTGTACCAGCCTGAGCCCAGATGGTTTCCGTCCATTGGAGCACTCGCCCCATCAGCAGGGAGATGATGAAAGCAGTTTTGACTCTGAGACGTAGAGATGCGGCTGCATCTCCAGGGTCACCGAACACTGGAGGAGAAATCCGTTGCAATCCTCCGCCAAGCCAGACTAGGCTGCTAGTTTGGCCATGGGACTGGTGACAACTGTCTGTGAAGGAGTGGTGGTGGTGGTGATGGAAGTGGCAATAGAATCCATGATCTCTTGGAACAGATCAGGTAAACTTAGGTTGCTGGTATTGTCTTGGTCCGGTCTTCTGTTATGGAATGTAGATTCACAGATATAACAATCAATGAAGATCTTTATTGACAACAGCTGAGCAGAACGGTGATAACAGGTAAGTAGGCAGTGCAATGATATTTTAGATACAGAGGATAACTTGGTAATGTTGATAATTCTAGTTTTATAGGTCCAGGAGATCGTCGGGATGACTGGTGGCAGATGAGATGCACACACCTCGTCTGGATGGGTATATATACAGGTATGGTTACAGGTGCAGACAGGAGACAGGGAGAGGAAGACAATGGAGAATGATCAGTGGAGGGAATCGCTGGAGAATATCGCTGGAGTAATTGCTGGGGAAATTGCTGTAGATCAGTAAAGTAATCCACTTCGTTAAAGCGAGACCAGACAATGAGCTGAGACGAGGTGTGTGCTTTTATGGCTGGCTTGATGAGGGTCCAGACGAGGTGCAGGTGTACATGGTTAATATTTGGGTGAGGGAGTGCATTGAGATTGGCTGATGAGAGACCCTGTAAGATCTGTGACATCTGCATTATAAAAAAGGTTTTTCATAAGCTTTTCAGTAAGATTTTTATTTGTAAACATTAGATAGCTACACTATAGTTAACATGAACTAATAATAAAAAAATTCTAAAGCATTTATTATCTTAATGTTCATTTCAACATTTACTAATAGGTTATTAAAATCAGAAGTTGTATTTTTTAAATATTATTTAATGGTTTATTTAAACTATTACAAATTTTACTTTATAGTAAGTTATTGTTTACTTTTTAAATCTCATTAAAATCACATTTAATTCTCATTAAAATCTGTTTTCATATAGT
Organism: Elopichthys bambusa; assembly: GCA_037101425.1. Lineage (NCBI taxonomy): Eukaryota > Metazoa > Chordata > Actinopteri > Cypriniformes > Xenocyprididae > Elopichthys > Elopichthys bambusa. Next base: position 9,316,754 of record CM074439.1, read on the forward strand.
TCAGTAGTTACAACACTAACAAAATCTTTTTGTTTGAGTATATGAATAATAAGCATATTACAACAACTCTAATCAGTTATCAGTAAGCTATTTTGCCAATGAAACAACTAAACTGAAAAAATACTAATTTAAAGCAACATAATTAGTGTACTAATTTAAAGGTCAAACTCCCTTTTCCGAGTTGAGACACCTCTTGCTTTTTCAACCGCTTTCTCTCATTCTGCTTCTCTTTTTTATAACTGAGAAAATAGTCACCACAAATGGGTTGAGTTCACAATTTGGAGACAGATTGGTCTGGCGATTCAGTCATTCATGTAATTCTGCTGGCTGTAATGAGTCATGCTTGTCTTACTCACCCATGGTCTCATTTCAGAACACTACAGTGGCATGCTAGACCTCACTTATGACACTGGTGCCATGAAGATGAAAGAGGATGTGAAGTTCAGTAATAAGTAGATGGAACCACTATCGATTGAATTCTATCTGATTTTGTGCAGCACTTAGAAAAAAGCAATTTGATGCTGCTGAAAACTTGTCTCCTGAAAAAATATATGGGAGTTTGTGAAAGAAAAAAAATTAAATAAAACAAATAAAACTAAATTAGAAAGAATGAACTCCAACAATCACACCTTTTACACTTTTAAGATCAAATATTAACACTGACTCTTCACTTCAAAATCTTTCTCAAATGAATGATAAAATAACCTTTTTCTTCTTCTTTTTTTTTTCACGTTCATGTACAGTATCTCACAGAAATGAGTACACCCCTCATATTTTTGTAAATATTTTATTATACCTTTTCATGTGACAACACTGAAGAAATGACACTTTGCTACAATGTAAAGTACTGAGTGTACAGCTTGTATAACAGTGTAAATTTGCTGTCCGCCAAAATAACTCAACATAGCCATTAATGTCTAAACCGCTGGCCACAAAAGTGAGTGAAAATGTCCAAATTGGGCCCAAAGTGTCAGTATTTTGTGTGGCCACCATTGTCGTTATCATGTTGGAATACTGCCCTGCGGCCCCGTCACCCGCCTCTGACTTCCATCACGCCATTGGTTCGATTTCACAAGTGCTTCATGACGCAATCACGCAGGAGCGTTCCCAATGCGTCTTGACGCAGCGTCTCATTCCCTATTCAGCGAACCCGAGACGTTTTGAAGCCATCATTTCCAAAAACATTTATCTTGGACTCATCACTCCAGAGTATAGAGTCCTAGTAGTTTTCATCTTTGTCAGCATGGGCCCTGGCAAACTCTAGGCGGGCTTTTTTGTGCCTGGGCTTTTTTCGTGGATGGCACCCATGCATGCCATTCCTCTGCAGTGTACACCGTATTGTGTCATGGGAAATAGTCACCCCAGTTTGGCTTTCTACTTCTTTAGATAACTGCAGTGAACTTGCATGCCGATTTTCTTCAGATGGTTGCAGTTCCATCTTTAAAAAAAATGTTGTACCACTTTTGCTACAGTATTCTGACTGATAAGCAAAGCTTTGCTAATCTTCTTGAAGCCTTCATCTTTCCGGTGTAAAGAAATTATTTTCTTTCTCAGGTCTTGTGACATTTCTCTTCCATGTGGTGCCATTGCTGACAGCATGAAATGGGAAGAGATTTTAACACCCTTTTATAGTCAACTGTCTGCTGGACACCTGTGTAATGAATAATTAGACTCACCTGTGGTTGAATTCTTGTTAAATTAGACATTTGTAGTCTAAAATTTAGTTTTGTTCCAGAGACTTTCAGTGGGGTGTACTCATTTTTGCATCACCCTAATTTGAGTAAAACTGAAAATGTTGTTCTCTAAGTTATATTATTAACCTTACTTTCGTGTTATAAGTTAAACAGATGTTATATAAAACTTAGTCTTGTCAACATTTTGGAAATTGTTTTTGTGTTCATTGATATATTGTTTAAAATGTTACTTTTCAAAGGGGGTGTACTCATTTACGCTGAGCACTGTAAAGATGAAAATTCTGCAAATAACTGCAATTGTAGGTTTCAAACAGAGATGGCGACAAAGGCAAAACTTACGGACTGCAGCTTTAAGAAATCTTAAAGAGTTACATAAAGTAAATTTTTGCCAAAAATGATGGCAAAATTTAAGTCACGTCAGCTTGACATTTTAAGTGCAGTCAAGACAATGGAGACTAGGGATGATTGTAATACTTTTTTCTTTAATGCCAGTTTTATTATGTGCTATTTAAAAAAAAAAATTAAAATGAAAACGAAAATTTTTGCTACAAATTAAAGTTGTTTTAAAACCTCCTAATTAACCTTAAATTGTGTTTTGCAGCAACCTATCCCACTAGTTGATGTAAGAGAAGGTGGGTTGTGTTGTAACTCAAGAATATTGTAGAGAATATTGACATGTAAAAATTGACATGCAATTTCAGTTTTACTGCAGTTTCCAGCAATTTCTGGAACGCTAAAGGCAGTAAAACGACAAGCGCTTTTACTCGTTTTAATACACCGTTCTGATTACTGGGTCAGTAATCACGTCTCCTTGCACAATATTATTTTATGACTTCAAAACGCTTTTTTTTACCAAAGTGCACAATTTGTAAACGAATATATTTTGGACTTTGCATCGCTTAACCAGCTCCATATGTTTTGTTTTTGTGACATAACAAGCTTGCTTGGTAGCTCACCTGATACGTAGTTGTATTTAAGATGAAGAAGCCTTGGGTACGAATCCCGTCTAAATTCGTAAAGCTAAAACGGCACGATTACGGATGCTTTTTATGTCACATTTGCTTTTGTTAACACTTTCGGGTAGGTTTAGGTGTAGTGTTGGTGGTACGTTATTTTAAAACGCAATGGAGGGCAAAATTCAAATCAGAACTGCTGTGATTCGTATAAAAACCAACGTGATAAAAACGTACCATATTCACGTTTATCTGTTCCGGCAAAAAAAAAAAAAAAAATGAACACGCTTTTAGCGCCATTTCCTATCGAAACTGCAGTGATATGTACGATTTGATATGTATTTTGCCACTCACGAAAACGTTCCCACAGGTATGTTTTTCTAACTCAGTTTATGCTCAATATATGCAAATCCTTATATCTGAGATCCAAGACTGAATATTATCCAAAGGGTATCCCAGCATATCTCTTGACAGACATGGAATCTTTAATGGTTTGTAGCTTTATAATCCAAATTTGGTGTCTTTCTGAAACAACACTTGTAAATGTTGTGTTTGATCAATTTAACTGTTAACATTTTCACTTTCATTAACTGTAAACCTGACTTAGTGCTAATCCATGTCATCTCACCATGTCACCATTAGCACAGGTCTAGAGCAGAGCGCTCCGCTTCATTTCAAAATCTCTCAAAATCTCTTTAACAAGCAGGGCCCACAGGTCAAAAAATCAGCAAAAGATATATTCTGCTGAAATTCATGTGTAGGATGAATACAATGCAGACTGTAACTCTCATATTTGCTTTTAATACACACAAAAAAGTTAATTTTTAATTTGACTTAATATAAAAAATCATTGCAATTTTATAGGAAAGCAGACATTATTGTTACTCTTTAGATACATTCATTAAAAAATCATGTGGAAATTAAAATATTATTAGAATACAATAATGTTGAGAAATTTCAATATTTCGTTTAATCGGTGATTGTTCCCTTTCTGTGTCTGGCAAATTAATGAAAGATCATCTTAAAAACCAGTCTTCAGGACACAAAAAGAATGAGATTTATCATTAACTAACCTGACCTTATATTTTCTAATTCATGAGTTGGCTATTAAAGACTCAAGATGATGATGCACTGGGGAAATCTAATGCCTTCGCACAGCTTGTTAAATTTTTTAACCAAGAGCAAAAATATAAACATGATATTGACCAAAACATCAATAAAGTTCACAGTCGCAGTTTAAATAAAGACCCCATGTACCTGTAAATTATTTCTAAGATTCCATCTATTATAAATAGGGGAAGATTATAAATTGCTGAATAAGATATGATGAAATAAGGTGTTTTTTATCAGCATGCAAAAAGAAATTCAAGATAGATTTAAACCTACACTGTTCTTTTTTGCAAACATACTTTGCAGACATTCTTTACAACTTAAAATTACTTACTCTGCTCAGTTATACAGTAACTTAAATAAGAACAAGTCAACCTGGCATACTAAACAAGACCACAGGGAGATGCCAATGGACTGCATATAGCTACTATACAGATACATTCAGAATTATTAAACACACCAAAATACAAATGAAAAATGAAAACATTCTGAATGTATAGAAATGTACTCGGTTACATACGTAACCTCGGTTCCCTGAGAAACGGAACGAGTACTGCATATGGGAAAAAACTCCTTTTTCCTCGACACTGAAGCCTTTTTCAATAACGCAGTGTAACGTACTCGGTTACTTACGTAACCTTGGTTCCCTGAGATACGGAACGAGTACTGCGTTTAATAACACAGTGTAACTGCACAGCCATTGGTTCAAACTGGGAAACAGAGGCTTGGCAGGGTCGGCAGAGCTGCGCAAGCCTATGGCCATGCAGTGCGCCAAAGCCCGCCAGAATGGGCAGGGCGTCTGGCTATATAAGTGAGCATTTCGCCATAGGATTTCAGGTCAATCGACTGAAGTGACGACACTGAGTCGTACAGCTTCATGGCACGCAAACGCAGTACTCGTTCCGTACCTCAGGGAACCGAGGTTACGTACGTAACCGAGTATGTTCCCTTTTGATACTCCACTCATACTGCGTATGAGGGAACGAATACAATCCCGCCGTGCCATGGTAGGGAATGAACCTATCTTGGGCACTAGAGGGGCCCACGGGATAAGTAGGGAGGCAAAGCCATCGCACCCTTATGTTACACATGCTAAAAAGGGAACTGGCTCCCATAAAGTATTAAGCACGACCGACGGGCTACGTAGAGGCCGTCAAATCACACTGAAAGGACCCGAGCATGTAACGCCGGAACGTCTAAGTTATAGAACCTGACAAAAGTGGACGGCGAGGACCAGCCACCTCACAGATGTCTTTAATGGAGACACCACTAGAGGCATGGCCTCCTCGTGGGCCTGGTCTAGTGCAATCCTGGCCCATAGAGGAGTAACAAAGAGCGATAGCATCCACTATCCAACGTGAGAGCTTCTGCTTTGTGACCGGAAGCCCTTTGGTGCGGCCGCCAAAGCACACTAGGAGCTGGTCCGACTGCCGAAAAGGCTTGGGCCGCTCAATGTAAGTTCTCAATACCCTAACGGGGCAGAGTAAGTCCAGCTCACGCTCGTCCTCTGAGGGAGGTGGCGCTGAGAGGGTAATTACCTGTGTTCTGAACGGAGTCGAGAGCACCTTAGGGACATAGCCAATGCATGGGTTTCAGGATGACCTTTAAGTCATTAAGCCCAAATTCGAGGCACGCAGGGCTCACGGAGAGGGCTTGCAGGTCGCCTACACGCTTGACCGACACTAAAGCCAATAACAGAGCGGTTTTAAGCGACAGGGGCCGAAGGTCAGCTGACTGCAGCGGTTCAAAGGGGGGTCCCCTGAGGACCGTGGAGAGGTCCCAGGTCAGTACTGTGAGAGGGCGAGGAGGATTCAGTCTCCTAGAACCTCTCAAGAAACGCACTACTAGGCTGTTTCTTCCCACCGACTGGCCAGCAATAGGGGCATGAAACGCTGCTATGGCTGCCACATACACTTTGAGCGTGGAAGGTGTAAGACCTTTGTCCAGACGCTCTTGGAGAAATGACAGTATCGGAGATATGTCACATTCAACGGGATCTTCATTTCGAGCTGTACACCAGTCGACGAAGACTGACCATTTCTGACCATTTCTAGAGGCGTCTAGTAGACGGAGCTCTGGCCTGAGAAATGGTATTTAGCACATCTTCTAGGAGGTCCCGTCTCAGGGGGATTGGCCACGTGGCAGAGGGTGCTGGTTTCGTCTGCTGCTGATTCGGTGCAGGCTTGGGGGGACTCGGGGCAGTGGCTGAGCTGGAGCGCTTAGGCAAGAAGTGTTGCATAGTCTGGGACGACTTCTGTGCGGCGGTGAAGCGCTCAGTGAAGCCCTCTATGGATGGTCCAAAGAGACCGGCGGGGGAGACAGGAGCATCCAGGAAGGCCACCTTATCTGCTTCCTTTATCTCTGTGAGATTCAGCCAGAGATGGCGCTCTAAAATGAGCAGGCTGGCCATTGATCGTCTGATGGCCTGGGCTGTGGACTTCGTAGCGTGCAGGGCCAGGTCTGTGGCGCTGTGCAACTCTCTGAAGTCGGGAGCATCAGTTCCAGACTCATCCAGAGAGCGGAGGAGTTTGGCCTGGAACATTTGGAGAATGACCATGGTGTGGAGCGCTGAAGCTGCTTGGCCTGCTGACGAGTAGGCCCTACCGGCGAGAGCAGAGGTCGTCCTGCAGGGCTTGGATGGAAGCAGGGCTCTGAACCGGTTCAAGGAACGAAAACGAAAACCAGAAACGAACAAAATTTTGACCTGAACGTAACCAGAAATGGAAACAAAATCAAATGTAATCATTCTGAACAGAAACGCTAATTTGAAATGGCCATTAACCGGTTAACTCTCTGGAGTCTGAGGCTGATTTGGGGTCCTGGACTAGTTTTGACATGCCCATTTTTGCTTTTTTCAGTTGTTTATAAACATATTAATTACAAACATTTCATTACAATGTATTCAGCAGAAACTAGGTTACAATAATATGTGAGCAACAAGTATGTACATGTTTGTATTTTTGAGAGTATTATGTATATACGTAGTTTTTGAAAAAAAATAAAAATAATAATAAGTCACTGAAATAAGGCCTCAAAATGCACACTAAATGTTTTTTGCACAAGAATTTGGTGAATTGTATATTTTAGTCTAGAGTTTTTGCTTCAAAATGATGGGGGTAATTATCCTGCCTACTCAGACACAAAAAACAATGTATTGATTTAAAATTTCTAAGACACTTTTTGTTTAGGGAGTCCGTATGTGAAGAGGCGTGAATCTTCATGAATAATGCTGTGATTCACACCTGAGGAGATTAAGACCCTGCCCCTAATGAGCAATTAGGTCAGGAATGTGACTGAGTCAATTAAGAAAGAATGCAGTGACAAAAGACATATATCATTTTTTGTTTGAAGTGTATTTAAAATATAGTTAAATATATAAATGAGAGTCAAATACACATTTTGAGTACACAGTTATACCTGTAAATAAATCCTGTTCAAAGTTATATGTGAACATCACATACCTGGTATTTGGTGTTTCTGCAATGGAGGAAAAAAGAAAAAACAAAAAGAAAAAAAACAAAAAACACTTTCCTGCTTCCAGTCAGGCACTTCAAAACAGTCACTTAGCTGATGGTAAAGATAGTCTGTTTGCAGGTTTGGGAATATGACGTGGAGCTGATGACTGGAGACAGAAAACGATGGGAGGAAGACACGAAAGACACTGGTAAGTAGCATGTAGCAGTCCATGTGAGTCTGACGAGACCAGACACTGAGTGCAGGGAGTGAGTGGCTTAAGAGTGTTCCTGGTGATGAGGTGCAGGTGTGAGTGATTAGAATTCAGGGGATTGTGAACGAGTGGAAGGAGCGTGAAGATCTGGTGACGATGGCTGTAAATCTGTGACAGAGGCTTGGCAGGGTCGGCAGAGCTGCGCAAGCCTATGGCCATGCAGTGCGCCAAAGCCCGCCAGAATGGGCAGGGCGTCTGGCTATATAAGTGAGCATTTCGCCATAGGATTTCAGGTCAATCGACTGAAGTGACGACACTGAGTCGTACAGCTTCATGGCACGCAAACGCAGTACTCGTTCCGTACCTCAGGGAACCGAGGTTACGTACGTAACCGAGTATGTTCCCTTTTGATACTCGGCGTCAGGGCAGCTTGTGACATCCGGATGGGGCGATGATGACGGCCTCGACCCCGGGGAGCAGGGCGGTCCAGATGTTCAGCGTAGAATTGAGTGAGAAGTGAGGGGTCGAGGATGTTGTGACGGTTGACCCAGGAATGTTCCTCTGGGCCATAGTCCTCCCAGTCAACGAGGTAGTCTATTTGGGGACCCCGTCATCGGGAGTCGAGGATTGCCCGCACCCTGTAGATTGTTTGCTCCTCGGCGATGTCGGGAGGATCATCATCACCAGGATCTGTGAATGGAGAAGGCATGGGATCAGTGTGGGGTTTCAACAGAGATACATGAAATGAAGGTGAGATACGGTACTGTGCTGGGAGGTTGAGACGGTAGGTGACTTTGTTGAGCTGCCTCTGTATGGTGAATGGACCTATGTACCAGGGACTCAGCTTGCGGCAGGGCAGCCGGAGACGGGTGTCCCGCGTCGAGAGCCATACCTTCTGGCCAGGTTGGTATTGAGGAGTGGGGCCTCATCTGGCGTTGGTGTGTTGTTTGTGTCTCCAGACTGCCTGCTGGAGATGGACATGAGCTGAGTCCTACACTCTCTCGCTCTGCTGGAACCAGTGGTTGACAGCTGGAACCTCCGAGGGCTCACTCGACCAGAAGAAGAGAGAAGGTTGGTAGCCCAGGACACATTGGAACGGGGTGAGCCCTGTGGTGGTCTGCCGAAGGGAGTTCTGGGAGTACTCCGCCCAGGGTAGGAATTGGCTCCAGCTGTCCTGGTTCTGGTGGCAGTAGACTCTCAGGTATCTCCTGACCTCCTGGATCTGGACGTAGAGAAGCCCCTCAGGACCTCCCGGTGGAGCTGGTTCAGGATCTGGATTATCAGGATCAGGGTGGTACAGCCAGGATAGGGCATCGGCTTTACAGTTTTTGGTTTCCTGGGCGATAGGAGACTGTGAAGTTGAATCTAGTGAAGAAGAGGGCACAGTGGGCTTGACGGGGGTTCAGTCATTTGGCATCACGTAGATATTCTAGGTTGCGGCGGTCAGTGATTACCTCAAAGGGGTGTTTCGCTCCCTCCAGCCAGTGTCTCCACTCCTCCAAAGCTAACTTGATGATGAGAAGCTCTCTGTTACCGATGTCGTAATTTTGCTCCACCGGGGATAGTTTCTTGGAGAAGAAGGCACATGGATGGAGTCGTGGTGGGTCACCCTGCCACTGTGACAGCACCGCCCCGACCCCGTCGAGGCCGACGCATCCTCCACCTCCATCCAGGGCTAGGATGGATCAGGATCGAAGCGGTGAGGAAGGCTTCTTGGAGATGATGGAATGCCTCCCGATGGGTTAGATGGAGATGGAGATGGGCTGATGGAGTCCAGGACAGAGACTTGGGCCGGCCTTTGAGGAGCAAGGTGAGGGGTGCACTGAGGAGACTATAGTTGTGGAGTTGTGGAGGCATCTGTTGTGACAACAACATGCCTGGACACTTGTTCTAGAGGCACTCCGGCCTGTAGAAAGACCATTTGGGTATGGCTCGATGTGGTGGCCACACGGAGCGTGCCCTGGTGCTATGTCCATCTCTGGACTCGGCTGTGTAGCCAGTGCTGAAGCGGTCTCATATGCATCAATCCGAGCGGCTAGGGATGCCATCTGCCCCAGGAGCCTCTGAAATTGTTTCAGTGGAACCGCTGTCTCCCACCTAAATGCATTCAGGCAGTTCACCACCGATTGTGCATGCTCGTTGGTGAGACGCGCTGTCATACTGACCAAGTCCATCTCCATTCACAGAAAAGAGGTGCTCTGCGCAGAGAAGAGCTTGCTCTTTTCTCAGTTGACCCAAAACCCCAGATGGCTGAGGTGCATGAGCACCAGGTCCCTGTGTTCGCATAACTGATCTTGAGAGTGAGCCAGAAAGGATCAGTCATCAAGATAGTTCAAGATGCAAATGCCCACCTCCCTGAGCGGGGTAAGGGCAATCTCCACGGCTTTGGTAAGACGCGGGGAGACAGGGACAGCCTAAATGGGGAGGAGCTTGTACTGGTATGCATGACCCTCGAAGCAGAGTGAAAACGGTCTGTGTCGAGGTGAAACGAGAGTACGTGTCCTTCAGGTCAATCGCTGCAAACTTATCATGGGGTGAACGCATATGAGGATGTGTTCCTGCATGAGCAACTTGAACGGGAACTTAAAAAGGGCCCGATTCAAGACACGCAGATCCCAGATTGGCCCTAACCCACTGCTATCTTGGGTATGATGAAGGACGCTTGCTATATACGCAATCTCAATTAGTAAGATTCTTCACCCGGCCCTCCTCCAGGGGAAGGAGTGGTGTGTACACCAACTCCTGAGAAAGCGCTGTTCCCTGTAACTCTGGGTCACCCATTCCAGGGCCACCTCACTAATCATTTAGGCTTAGCAGTGACCTGGGTGTGGGCTGCATCACCTTCCTGCAGAGGGCTCTGCCTCATGGCTGAGCTGGGGTGGAGCAGTGCTCGCAGGGGGATGTTCTTGGCGACAAGCAGACTGGACCATGGTCAGAGCATCTGCTTCTGAACTGTCGAGAACTGCTGTGCAATCCCTGACAGTGTCGCCAAGAGATCACCTTGTGAGATGGGAGCGTCGAGAAAGTGCACTTTGTTGACATCTCGCATCGCTGCAAGGTTTAGCCAGAGGAGGAGTTTACACACAAGCGGCGGCTGGGCAACTACAAAGGGGACTCAAGCCTTTACGAGAAAAGAGAGTCACGACCTGCGTGTCAACGTGATCATGTTCCAACGAAAACACAAATCACTCACAAATGCTGCATTAACATGCTGGGCATGTAAAACAGCGATCGTGGCCGTCAGATGAAAACAGGAAACGACCGCATCCTGGAATGCACGGACAGAGAGATTCCCATTGGCTCGTTTTGTACCACTTGGAGGTAATTGGGCTCCCAGGCGAGACCCCATTACGTCAGTATCGACGTAATGTCGAAGTGACTGACTGAATAGGAACTACTGTTAGATACCTGAAAAACCTGAAAACTACTGTTTATTTTATTTGTATCTTTGCTCTACTGTATTTATTTGTGCTGTTGCTTGTAGTTTGATTATTTGTTCTTATTTTCTTTATTTTTATTTGACAGTAAGTCCTTTTTTTGCTGAATATAGCAAATACCTAACCGTACTAAAACCGTGACCCTAAACCTAATAGTGCTAAAACCGTACCGTGAGTAATTTGAACCATCGCACCCCTAATGGCCATCCGTTCAAAGGGGCAATCTGCTCCAAGGGAGCACAATGTTAAGCCACTTTTCCACAGAACCAGGAGAGGCGTCAGGAGAGAACTGTGCCCTCTCAATTGTATGCTATACCCAAGAACATAGCAATGTTCTTCATACTGAATAAGTCCACAACCGAACCCCTAGGGAAGTGCTCTACCTACAGTTGGGTGTTCTAGAAAATAGTCGACATCAATCGTCTAACTATAACCCTACTCAGAGGGTTCTCATGGCACTCCCGTACATACAGTACCCTTCCAAGTAGCTCTTATTGGCTGATGGTTACCCATTTCTACAATTCTATCGTATGACAGAGAGCAGACCACTAGCTGCGACAGAGTCCACTTTTATACTCTGTTCCAATACCCCTTTGCGAGACCATTAGAAAAACATGCTAACACACTATGTCTATATAAACTGGAGGGGCAATAAATGAAGGTGCGAGACGATGCAGTGGAAAAGCTCATTCTCCTTACTTTACTGCGCATTCATATATGTGAACAGACTGCTGCAGCCCCCATCTAGGATGGGGCTTAGACAGGGAAGTGACAGATAAAATATTAAACCAAATAAATATATGACTATAATCATATATGAGTTGTATACGTTCCTCAAGCATTCTCTGGTATTTTCCATAAACATGTGTATTTATAATCACAATGATTAGCATAAGTAGTTTACACACAGCTTGCAAACAAACGAATGAAGACAAAGAAGCTGATGACGTCCTCTCTAGGTGCCCTTAAATACCCTGCTGGCACACCTGTGACATCACCTGACTGGCTCATGAGGAGTGTTCCCATAGCGTCAACTCCATGACTCCACTTCGAACTCCACTTCGAAAGAGAATGGTCTGGTTACCAACAAAATCTCTTTTTTTGTGTGTGTTCCACAGAAGACAGTCATACAGGTTTGAAACAACATGAGGGTGAATAAAAGATCACAGAATCATTTTTTACATTTTTTATAATATGTTGTAAATAATTTGTAAATAAGTTCTTATGTTGCTCTATCAATTCAGAAATATAGCTTAAATGTTTTCAACTGTATATTCGGCTATGTCTGAGGCTGTGACAAAAACCTTAGTGTCTTCGTGCTCTGTCAAGCAAGATTCCATCCCCGGACACACTGCGTTCTTGCTTTTTTCGGCAGTGATTTAATTCCTATGGACATAGTAGAGAAAACGTTATGATGCAATCAGTTTTCTGCATCACAAGCAAAGACTATTCCTATTCTTGGCTACAGAGAATAGCCAGGTTCGGTCACAACGATTCACTATTCAGTGACCCAAACAGAACACCATCCCCACCTCAACCAAAGCAGGTGATGCTGGAGAGAACAAAACTGAAAACTATTCTGAAAACTGAAAATGTAAATGGTAATGACTTATTTTGTCCCTCTAGAATAAAATTTTAATCAGAACTTTAAAATTGATATTTAGCAGAATGAATGCAGGATTATTTATTGACAGATGCATGGTTTTCACATATATTTGCCTATAATCTAATGTTCCCTGAACATAATATAAAATCCATCCTGTGTTTGTATGGGCAAAACAAGCACTTGACATTCCATCCCCCATGGGCAAACACGTAGCGTCTGACATCATCTAGATGGCTACTGTCCTTATCAATGGTGACTCTAAATTAATAAAAGCATTAATCACCTCAAATAATGCTGCCTGTTCAATTGATCTGCGATAGACAGTGTCAGTGTAGCTCTTGGGTTATTTAACTAATTGCTTCCTGAAGCAGATTTCACCTGAGGTTCCCAGTAATAAATGAGAATGCTGACATGGAATCGTTCTTCCTGTGATTAAGGAGAAAGTAAATATGGTTTCTGAAAAGTTTGCACTTTGATCTGGTCAAATGTTATGTTACAACTGTGCATTTGAAGGAAAACTACACAGGAAAATATATTAAAATTACAATACAGTGCCCTCCATAAGTATTGGGACAGTAAAGACAAAATTGCTCTGTCAGCTGTGGTGTCAAGACATCTATACATATGATTAAAAGTTTAATATGAAGCAGAAGTACATAATGTTACATTTTATTATTGGCTGTTTCAACACAAAATGTTTTACCAGCTACGAAGTACAGCACTTTTACAGTTTCATCCCTCTGCCTAATGTGAGCGTAAGTATTGGGACGGTTTAACTTAAAGTAAATGTAAATGTGTAAAAGCTAATATTTACTTGTAAATCCCTTGCATGCAATCACAGGAGTGAGTCTGTGACCCATAGACATCAGCAGACTCTTGGTTTCACACTTTGAAATGCTTTTCCAGGCCTTTAATACAGCTATTTTCAACAATTGCTTGTTTTGGGGAGTTTTTAGTCTCCACTTCAGCTGGTGAAATGCTTGTTCAACTGGATTTATATCTTGAGACTGACTTTGCAAAAATCTAAGACCCAAAATTTCTTCGCCGTTGGCAGTACTAGTGTTTTGGGTTATTGTCCTGTTGCCATATGAAGCACTTCCCAGTGAGTCTGGTGGCATTTTCTTGAACACTGGTAGTCAAGATTCTTTTGTACACTTCTGAATTCATTCTTCTGCTGCCATCATTGAATAAGTCACCAATAAAGATGAGTGAGCCTGTTCCAGAGGCAGATATATTTTCAACCTAAAATGACATTTTTCACTTATTTTGCCTGTAGCTCAAAATTAGCCTGTGCGCATTCTGATTCATTTTGCCAGCACGGGTCACATATATTATATATTAAAATATCAAATTAATGTTATTTTAAAAAATATTTAATAAGTAATAAATTAAGTCATTTTAAGGGTCAGATCAGGTATGGAAATAGCTCTTTAGGCATAGCAGCAACACAAACATGTTCTCTTCCTGACCAATAACAAAAAGGAATTGTCTCTGATGCCTGATTAAACTCATGTGACATGTGTCAGTGCTGTATTACTGGAAATCATTGTCATTTTATTTGCTGCTTTCATATCTCTCCAGACACTTTGACATTTGTATCCCAGCATACACACGTTTCAGTTCGGCAAATTTGCGTTGACTGAAATGTACCTGACTTTTGATGACGTTCTTCTCCTTTTCCATCCAGGCGGATATGAGAGCACTTAAGGCCTCCAGGGGCATTCTCTCAAACTGCCATTTTGCCTTCGGTCTGTTGGGTCCTTGTCTCGTTGATCTGTTCTTATCTACTGAAGTGTTTTTCTCAGACTGCCAGCATTCAGCCTGCAGGATTCAAAAGTACATGATACTTAATTCCCCTCTGCAGTGTCAAAGAGATCACAGGAATGTGTTGTAAATGAGCTTTCCACATGACAAAGACCAAATAAACCAACTTTATCATACTGAGAAATCCATTATAGGTGTGGAGGTGTGCATTATATAAGGCAAGAAAGAACCGCTTTGCGTCGTGGCCACATTACCACCTCGGGTGTGCATTCATTTCAACAGCCCGTCATCAATTATTCCTTACATATTTACTACTTTTCTTTTGTGTTCCAAGAAAGAAAGTCATACAGGTTTGTGGAACGACATAAGGCTGAGTAAATTATGAGAGAATTTTCATTATTGATTGAATTAATTGTTTAACATACATTTTTATCAGTAATTTCATTCACGAGAGTAAAGAATGAGCAGTGATAATAGAGATGCTATAACACACACACCAATAACATTTCTGCACAAATAGTAAATCTAGTTGACCTCAGGGTCACCACAACCACCTACTACTCTCATTGTTTTATATTCATTCTTCCACCTTCTTCAATAAACATGTGTGGCTTCACACATTTTACTTCACTGATGGCATGTCTTTCTGCCAAAATACACGTAGCTCCAGTCAGCAGCAGCTGGAGAAAAAGAGCTGTGAGCTGTAAAAGCCTGTGACCTCACTTATGCTTCAAATCGTTGCTTATGTTTCAAATCATATTAGGAGGCTCTCATAAAGTCAAAGAACTCTTAATTGCCAACCTCCATGCGCTCTTGTCGCTAAAATGTTTGTCACGTAATTATTGCACTTGAAGCTGTTTATATGAGAGTGCCTTCTCTAATTATCGCTCAGATAAATGTTATTGTTAATAATAGTGTCAGAGCTCATGTTGCATCAGACTATTGGCTTTAGGACACAATTAACATCAGGGCAGAACACATGCGTGCTAGTATGAAAATCATTGTCCATTAAACAGAGCCACCTTTCTGTGGAAAAACACAGAATGTGAAGTAGATTGAGAAAGTGCACTGAATACACTGTACATTAAATGCATTATGACTGAATACTACAAAAGGTAAAATACTGTATATGAAAAACGTGAAAATAAAATATAGTATATTTGTATCTAACCTCATCTCCTTTAGAATCTCTGACACAGTTTCCAGTGACGTCTTCAATTATGTCATTTGTTTGTTCACACTGAAAGCAGAAATGCTGAGAAAAGCAACACATTCACAGCCAATCATATTTGATGTTAAATATACAGGTATGTGGTTGGGATTTTGGACCAATGAGATTTCACTGTGGATGGAACCAATTCAATACGACAGAAATAGAATCAAGAGAAATTTCCTCAGGTTTGCTGGTAGTCACGATAACAGCTGAAGGATAAAAACTCACACCATTGATTGAGCCAGTGTTGCCATGTCAGGATAGATAGGATGCTCGAATAAACAAAATGTTCTGAGACACCATATGTTTTTGGGAAAATCAACCTTCAAATGACTCTGTGGTGCTATTCAAACATTGCTCTTTGACTAGCCCAACACAGCAACATTGACTCAACTAATAGCATGAGTTTAGAGCAGGAATATGTGTATTTTTTTTAACTAGAGTCTTGAACTGATGCAAAAAATTTAGTTTATTTGTGATCATTCACAATGCATCACTCCTAATTATAAATGTATATTATAATTGCACATTAAATCCCCAAATTAATGTAGCATTAATGAAGGAAAACATTTTTTAAGGAAGACACTACAAAATTTAAATATTAAATAATTTGTATGACATTTAACATTGGATAAAGCCAGAATTTTTATTTATTTATTTTATTTTATTGAGTTAAAGGTTTTGACAGTGAGGATTTTGGATTTCTCTTTTTATCGCTCCATTAATGAGAAATCATTGTCAACAGCCAGAAAAAAGAAAAAAAAAATCACCATGTTTTAGGAATTAAAGGCTATATAAATCAGGCAAATGGTATGAGGAAACTCGGTCCCACCTTATATTAGGTGGCCTTAAAGGTGACCTATTATGCCCCTTTTTACAAGATGTAATATAAGTCTCAGGTGTTCCCCAGAATGTGTCTGTGAAGCTTCAGCTCAAAATACCCCATAGATTCTTTTATTATATCATGTTTTAACTGCCTATTTTAGGGTGAGAGAAAAAATGCACTGATTTGGTGTGTGTACCTTTAAATGCAAATGAGCTTGTGCTCCCCGCCCCCAAGCTCACGATTCCAATACACTGAGGCATAAATAATGCAGGAGAAGCTCACACAGCAAATATAACTCTTAAAATGGATAATTACAAACTGTTCGGGATGCAGCATATCAGATCACATAGGTATGGCATGTAGTATTTTGTAGATGTTTGCTAACATTCGATTCTGAATGAGTTTGATATTGTGCTGCACGGCTAACGTGGCTAAAGCTACATTGGAGACTGAGAGACTCAATAAGAATGTGTTTTCGGGTTAAAAATGAAAATAACGACATGGCTCTGGTCTCCGTGAACACAGTAAGAAACAATGGTAACTTTCGCCACATTTAACAGTATATTAGCAATGTGCTAACGAAACACATTGAGAAAGACAATTTGCAAACATCATGAAATATATATGAAATTAGATCATGAACAGTTGGTATTGATCCATCTTTGAGAACCAACTTCTGTGCAAATCCTGTGTTTTATTGACCCTCGTGTGCAAAGCAGTCTAGTGTAAAATGACTTGCACATACTGGTATATCAGTTTATCTGGACACATTCCCTTCATAAATAAAATTACACCACTGCGTCCTTAGTGGCTCAGATGCCGGGAGTTTATGGAGACTCATATGTTTACTATTATAGCTGTTAACAGATCAGTGATAATGTTTACATTGCTGAGACATATCACAAGCTCAGGGATGGTCGTTCTTGAGTGCTGCTGTCCTGCACAGTTTTGCTCCAACCCATCTTGCCTTCCTTCACGTAGCTTTAGTAATACTGAAGACTTTCAAGTGTGTTTGATCAGGGTTGTAGCTAAACTGTGCAGGACAGCTGCACTCCAGGACCAGTGTTACTGGTACACCGTTGTCACTTGCGAAAACAAAATGGCGGCGGCGTGGATGGAAACAGATTCAGAGGGCAGTTTTATTATAATAAGATCCCCTCCCTACGTCACAAGGGTAGTGAAATCTGAAAGGCTTGTTTTTTTCACATGCTTGCAGAGTTACTGAGTTGTACTGGGTTGTACTTTTTCACGTTTTCTGTTTTGGTAATTGCACTGGGGACCTGGTTATAGCACTTAAACACGGAAAAAGTCAGATTTTCATAATATGTCGCCTTTAACTACTATGTACTAACATCAAAAAATAAGTACAGTGTACTTATTGTGTTCATATTGTATTATAAAACACTTTTGCAGCTATTGAGGTGAGATACGAACAAGGTTATGGACAGGTTTGATGGTATGGGTAGGTGTAAGGGATGGGTCAACAGTGTAATTATAAATGTAATTACAGAAATTAAATACAGATGTAATTGCAAGCAGGTATTTTTTTTATAATAAATTTCAAAAACATGTATGTACACAATAAGTGCATTGTATCAAACTGTTCATTTAAATGTAAGTACATAGTAGTTAAGGCCACCTAATATAAAGTGGGACAAGAAACTTCTTTGTAAAATAGATAGATACAAAACTGGAAAGTCTGGTGTATGTAAGTGCAATTGAAGTGGAGATTTCTGGATCAGTGCATGAGAAAAAAAAATTTGAGAAAATTAGTTAAAGATATGTATTACAATTGAAAGTTGTGAAATTTACAACTATTCTAAAAGAAGATGTTATGGAAGAAAACTATCTCAAAAACCCAAAATTGACAAGTGGCCATTAAAAAAAAAAAAGAAAAAAAAAAAAGGTTTGCCTGTAACTTGCCTTAAATTATAGTGCTAACCAAATAAAGTGGGGAAAACATAAAGTGAGAAAGAAAATGTTGCATTAATTCTATTTTTAACACATTAAACAGCCTTAATTTTAACTTCATAATACATTTTTAAAAGGTCATATTCTAAATTATGATATTTATATAGACACACTGAATTGTTCATGAAGGGCCATGAACATTGGTCTTATGTATCACTAGCTCAGTGGCTTCTTCCCAACTAGTTTGAGCACAATTAAAGCAACATTACTGTAATCTATCAGACCTCTCTCTTCCTCCAATACTCCACTTGAGAGTGGGTGGTTGTCTTGCACTCCTATCTGTTTGTCCTTTCCCTTGGGGACACTTTGGTGTTTGTGTCACTGGAGTCACTCCATCACTCTATAGCCCGACATGGTAGCTTCTGTCAAGACTGCAGGGAGGCAATCTATACAGATGAGCAACTGAAGGGCGCTTTGTGCTTCATTAGACTTCACGATGTTCTTTCCATCTTTCATGTAGTTCTTTCTCTCTCTAGAAACTAAGGTTAAATGCAAAGCAGATGAAAAACAAACACTGAAATACTTTGCACTCAAAAACACAAAGGTCTTGCCTCCATTGTATGTGCGGTTTGTTTGGGAAGAGCATAATGTGCATTATGCATTGCGTAATTGGACTAACTTTGCCCTTACAGTGAGAATGAATGGACGAAAGTCAATATGAGTGCTAGTCACAATAGCCATGACTCACTAAAATGAATAAGCCACTCAGCGTGTCTTTTTTTGCAAAGCTACAAAAGCTGGCAACATCGTGCAAACAAGGTGCGTGACCTCAGAATTAAGCCACTCCAGGACTGTGCGTTCAAGGGGAAAAAATGGTAACACTTTAGAGCAGATGTTTTATTAATATATGTAAAAATGTTAAATTAAATGTAATAATTCAACATATAATGAAATCATAAAAAATAAATATTAAACTGTTACTGTGTATTTATTATTTAAGCTCACTGATTGGTTGTGTTAAGAAACCACCAATTTATCTACTTTTGCTGCATACAGTAACTGTAGGCTACAACAAATTTTAAGGTAACACTTTACAATACTGGTGCACTAATATGCATTAATTCATGCTTAACTAATGCACAGATAATTTTTTATTTTTTTATGTATTTATTAATTTTTAAACATTACAAACCAAAATTTTAAATTGAACAAGAGTACGAAAAAAAAAAAAGAGCTTACCACCTCAATAAATCAATTTAAGAAATAAATGAGATAGAGAATGACATCAACATACAAACAATACACCTTACACATTTTTGCTCCAATGTGCCGCACATATTTATACCTCATTAAACAAACCCTCTAATAAGAATAGAGGATATATCCAAGCCCACATATACCAAAAATGGGTCCCACCTTCTATGAAATAGGACATCTTTATTATAAGAAGCACAAGTTAAGTAGTCTAATGATACATAATCCCTGTGCCATAGTGACCTAGAAGGGGCTTTATCAACTAACCAGTTTAAAAGAATACATTTTCTTGCACAGAATGTTAGGAATTTGCAAAGTGTCTTTTTACATTTGTCTACGATAATGTCATTGTATATTCCAAGACACAAGTATTTTGGACCATAGCCAATATTAATAGATAAAATAACATTAAGTTCTTGTTCAAACATAACCCAAAACTTCTGAATCTCCCTACAGAACCAGAAACAGTGAATAAGATCTCCCTCCTCTGTTTTACATTTCGGGCACACTGGCGAGCAGTTTTCTTTAAACTTATGCCTCCGCAAAGGAGAAATGTGAGCTCTGTGCAAAATTTTCAATTGCATTGCTTTTACTCTGTTACATATGCATAAGGTCCCAGCATTCTTCCATGCTTCCTCCCATTGATCGTCTGTGATTTGTATATCAAGTGTCCTTTCCCACGTCTTCTTCAAGGAGTCCGTATTTGAAAAGCCACAATCCTTGAGAACCTTGTAAAAAGAACTTGTAGAACTGTTAATTTGTGAAAAAAGATGTCTCTCCACGGCCGAAATGTCCTGGTTTGTAGTGTCCTTTTTCACAAAGTCTCTCAATTGTAAATAACGAAAAAAAATCTTGTCGTGGAATGCTATACTTAATGACTAATTGGTCAAATTACATTAAAGTGTCCCCCTCAAATAGATCATGTAAAGTGGTGAGACCTTTATGTGCCCAAGCTCGAAAATTTGGGTCTACAGTCCCCGGCAAGAAGTCATAGTTATCACAAATGGGAGTAAAAGTTGAGGTGAGTTGGGCCTCCAAACGCCTGATAATTTGCCATGCCTTGATAGCAATAATTGTAATGGGGTTACTACAGGCGACTTTCAAGGATTTAAACTTTTTAAGAAAAAGCAGATTTACTAAAGGAAGTTTGCTGAGTGAACTTTCAATATCAAACCACACTGTTCTGGACCCTCTATGTACCCAGTCAGAAATGTAACGCAAGTGAACACTTAACTGTTATTTCCAGATAATGATGTTTTAATGTATGACTCATGAAGAACTAAACCATTAATTAATGATTACTGCATCAGCAACTAATAAAGAGTCTATATGATTAATAAATTAAGTAATATATGAATTGCTATAAATAAACATGTTATTAAGGAATCAATACATCATGAAACATTTAATTAATATGTTTCATGATGTATTAATTCCTTAATAACATGTTTTATTAACTAATAGTGTAAGTTAATGTGTTAATTACCACAATGCCATGTATTTCAACTTCAAATTGTCTGCTTTAATTAATCATTAGCTAAAGATTTGCAAATGTATCATTATGTTATGACTTTACTTGTTGAGGCACATGACTATAACTAATAACTAATTGTTAAGTAATATGTCATTATGGTTTTGACATCTACACTAAGCCATGTATTTCAGTTTCCAACCATCTACAATCATGATTCCACTGTACCAGATGAACTGCTAGATCCAGAACCTTGTTGTTCATAGCACAGGAATATGTCAGGTTAAGCTTGAGGTCAAGGATTCAAAGGCAGAACACTGAGAACATGTGGCTGGGCACATTTCGTAACATCTAGACCGGACAAAGAGAATAGAACCCATTATAATCAGTGATAGTGATACTACGTCACTTCTGTTATGAAGGACAAATGGACTTTCAATGGTCTGTCAGGTCCAGTGTCAACAGCTGTTGCGGCATGACACAGTGCAACATCAATCTGTAGTTCAGATTTGTGTGCTGATATTTGTGTGCAGCCCAACTTACCCATCCTTCAAACACATTATCTGACATTACACTCACTGCATGTGCAACTGTCAAAACCCATTAATGACATATTACTTAACAATTAGGTAATAGTCATGTGCCTCAACAAGTAAAGTCATAACATAATGATACATTTTCAAATCATTAGTTAATGATTAATTAAAGCAGACAACTGGAAGTTGAAGTGCATGGATTCAACCCATTGTAGTAATTAACACATTAATTTACACTTTTAGTTAATAAAATATGTTATTAAGGAATTAATACATTATGACACATTTAATTAATAAAACTTCATATATTACTTAATCTATTAATCATATAGAATCTTTATTAGTTGCTGATGCAGTAATCAATAATTAATGGTTTAGTTCTTCATGATACGTTAAAACATGATTATCTGTGCATTAGTTAAGCATGAATTAATGCATATTAGTGCACCAGTATTGTAAAGTGTTACCGATTTAAATGGATAAACGGTTATCAACAGGGTCGCTAAAAAGGACGAATGCAGATGTTTCTTCATCTATATTGTAAGGATAAATCTTCAGCAATGCCTGACATCAAAAAGACTAAAAATAAAGCTATACAAAGAAAATACAGTACTGACTACCTAGCGCTAGTCTTCACATGTGTGAGCAGAGAACAAGCAGCTACCGTTCTGTGTTGCGGAAATGAAGCTTTATATTATTTAGCTTATCCTTCAATTTTTTTTAGCTTTACCCATTATTTTGCCAGAATAAACTTCATGTCAAGCCTGATCTCTGTTTGCAACTTTCTTCTCTTCAGCCCGACATACAGTGCTTAGCAAAATAAACAACACTAACCTTTGCATTGGGTGAATCACAAAGATTTTAGTTTATAAGGTCTAATTGTCTAATTGTTATGTGCCAGAGTCTCTTGAGGCTCGGTCAGGCCCGGTTCCACGGGGGTGCAGAGGGTGCTAAGCACTCTCAAATGAAAGCAAGAGCACCCTCAGTTGAAGCTGTAATAATAGGATATTGGCAAACGCTCCAGTGCGTATTTGTGTTCTGGAGAGTGTCAAATGTTTCTATTTAGAACGTGCATTTGCAGTGTTGAGGACTGTGTTAACAATTTCCATTTCTAAGTCCTTGTTAACCAACGCGACACAAATAGTCGGGTCCGTTGAAATTCTTGCTGCGGAAATTTACGTGTTTGGTTGTGTGGGCAGCGAGTTGGAAAAGGTTAGGAACCACTGCTTTAGAATAGTTCCATCAATAATGAATAACTACACAGGAACAAACAAGTGACATGATATTTACACTCTAGTAACTGCTATTAACTAACAGGAAACTGATTAATTAGTAAGCAATAGAGCTCAGTTGAATCAGGTAGTTCACTATTTAGGTAGTTCATTATTAGTTGATGCAATTCATTGAGTCTGTGCTCTGCACTTCCATAACTATCTGGTTTGGCTCAGCTACAAAATCAGACATCAGAAGACTACAGAGGATGGTTCGGACTTCTGAGAGGATTATTGATGCTACCCTGTCCATCCTCCAAAAACTGTATAAATCAAGAGTGAGGAAAAGGGCTCAGAAAATCTTTCTGGATCCCTCACATCCAAGTCACTTTCTCTTTGAACTGTTGCCATCCGGCCAGCGCTACAGAGCACTGAGCACCAGAACAACCACGAAAAAACTTTCTTTCCCCAGGCCATCTACCTCATGAACAGTTAAATGTTTTCCCCACTTTGCAATGATAAATATGTGCAATAACACTTATATTTATTTGACAATAACCTTTCTATTTATTGAAAGAGGGGCGTGGTTTGCAGAACTTCGCACACTAGATGAGAAGAGCCACGTTTTAAATAAGAAAATACTTTTCATAATCCTTCATTATAATGCATTTTAATTGCCCCAAATCATTGTTAATGTAGGCTACATAAAGACTTTACGTCTTAAAATAGTCAAGAAAATCCAAAAAATATTTGTTTCAGATTGCTGAACACATTTACAATTTATTAGGCTATTGTTTCAGCTTATATAGAGGTCTATGTTTGAATGAATATTTAGGTGGGGCTTTGCCGTACCTGCCCTTACAGACGAGCCAGCCGTGGCTGTTGGTTTCATTTTGTCTCATTTTGATTGTGAATGCCACAATATTGGTGTTTATATGCTGACTATAAACTTTTAGCCCCATATTTCGTATGTTTGCAACAAAGGAATAGCAGTACTGTCAGCTGAAGTTTCAGAGATAGCTTAACATTTGTAACATTTGAGTCATTACTAGTGGGTTACCATGATATTCACTTTAGAATATTGATCCAAATAATTAATTCGTTTAGAAGGAAGTAGTAACACTTGAGTCATTACTAGTGAGTTACCATGATCTTCACTTTAAATACTGATCCAAATAATTAGTAATTCGTTTAGAAGGAAGTAGTAACACTCGAGTTATTACTAGTGGGTTACCATGATCTTCTTTTTAGAATACTAGTGGGTTACCGTGACATTCACTTTTGAATACTGATCCAAATAATTAGTAATTCGTTTAGAAGGAAGTAGTAACACTCGAGTTATTACTAGTGGGTTACCATGATATTCACTTTAGAATATTGATCCAAATACTTAGTAATGTGTTTAGAAGGAAATAGTAACATTTAGAAGAAAGTAGTAACGTTTGAGTCTTTACTAGTGGGTTACCATAATATTCACTTTAGAATAATGATCCAAATAATTAGTAATTTGGGTAACACTTTAGAATAATGGTCCGTCATTAATAAGTAACTATGCAGGAAGTAATGCAGGACTAATGAGTAGTACTGCTTTAACACTTCAGCTACTACTATTAACTAATATAGAAACAAGCTTAACTAATCAGTAAGTAATATCAAATTTAGGACTAAGATAGTTCCTTAATAGCTAATCAGTAATTACAGAATGAGATTGGCATCATTAAGAACTAATAGGTTACTATGACAAGTTATAAAGAATTACTAATTAATTAATAATCACAACATTAAAGTGTCTGAGATGTGAGCAATTTTTTTTTTTTTTACTCTCAACGTGGTCATGAAATGCATCATTAATTACTCAACTGTTACCTAGTCACTATGCAGGAACTACTAGTGATCAGGACCATTATTTTAAAGTGAAAAACTTCTTAAATTATTACTAGTGGGTTACCATGATATTACTAGTGGGTTACCATGATATTCACTTTAGAATATTGATCCAAATAATTAATTTGTTTAGAAGGAAGTAGTAACACTTGAGTCATTACTAGTGGGTTACCATGATCTTCACTTTAGAATACTGATTCAAATAATTAGTAATTCCTTTAGAAGGATGTAGAAACACTTGAGTCATTACTATCCAAAACCTCAAAATCTTAAAAAGACTTCAGTCATTACTAGAGAGTTATGTGTTTCATTCTTTAGAATACTGATCCAAATAATTAGTAATTCCTTCTGAAGGATTTGGTAATAGGCCTACTTTGACTCATTACTAGGTTACCATCATCTTTACTTTAGAATGAATTATACATTGTGCATTACTCTCATTAGTTATAACCCTGTCTGTATATAGTTGTTCTAAGTAGTTTTCTGGGAGGTATGAAAAAGTTAATGATTAACTAATAGTGAACTACCTCATTCAACTGATTACCTAATAATTTGTTAATCAGAGTTTCTTGTTAGTTAATATTAGTTACTTTAGGTAACACTTTATTTTACAGTGTCCTTGTTACATATGTTACGTGTAGTTACTATAGTAATAACTATAAATTATGCATAATTACATGCAACTAACCCTAATCCAAACCCTGATCCTACACCTAACCCTATAGTACATGCAGCTAATTATTATTACTCAGTAGTTAAATGTATAATTACACTGTAATACGAACATCTTAAAATAAAGTATAACCAAATTTTAATGTTGCGTTACTCATTTGTTCCTGTGTAGTTATTCATTAATGACGGAACAGTATTCTAAAGTGTTACTTTTTTAAGTGCACATTTACATGCTGTTCCAGCTTTTACTATGACAGTACATTGGCTCTTGTCTCTTGTACTCTATTAAACACATGTCTAGAAAAGGTCACATTTCATGGACAGGAAATGTGCAAACAGCTGTTAAACGCGTTGATTCAGACAATTGATCTTACCGTGCCAACTGGAAAGAGGGTATGTTGTTTGTCCGATAACTGCAAGACTAGCCATTGGGCATTTAAAAGAGAACTTCAGAACTGTTCAGGTGGAAAATTACATGTTGAAAGAACAAACATTTATGTGAAAGGCTATCGACCATCGTTTCAGTGCAATAAAGTTTTGTTTCTTCTCATAATTAGTGATCAATATTCATCAGCTCCTATTTTGTGGATTGTGTCTGCTAGATACATTTTTTTTTTTTTTTTTTAAGTTTAATGTGTCTCATTTTCTTCTTTGGTGCATAGCACAGAGTGAGAGATAGAGAGATAGAAAAGAGGGAGAAAATGCTCTGGAGCAAGTCAGTTGGGTCTAAGAAGGTGTTACTGTGTGAATAGTGGTCAGCCTAGCTTGCTAAATTGTGTCTCTTCTGCCATGAAAAACTGTTCAGAAACACTCACAGAGAACCCATTTATTGTTGCCGAGAATGGGATTATAGCACAACAAATATTAGAGCCCCAAGCTAAAAGGTACGAAATGTATAATTTCCTTCAGAAGTAATAAATTTGGATTACATTTTTGCTGCTGGATTCAACTGAACCAGAACCTCAGTATTGCTCATGGGAAAGTATTTGCAAATGTTCTCTTAAATTAAAGTTAGATGTCATATATCCAAAAGGGAGGACTTGTCCCTGTCTCTGGCTTTGCCTGCGCTCATGGCTTATTTTACTTATATTCCTCCTTTCAGATTTTAATACTTCAGCTGCTCTCAGTTTGTCTTTCACCTGCCTTTGCTGCTGCTCTGAAAAACAATAACTGTGACTTTGTTGTGAATTATGGGGAAAAAACTATCTATCTGTCTGTCTATCTATCTGTCTGTCTGTCTATCTAACAGCTGTATTGAAAAATGGTATAGGAGAGCCACCACAACACTTTACAGTTCTCAGTTGCTTTGGCACATTTCTCGAATCATCCCTAAAACAGTATGTTCGTTTCTCGAAACAATTCGTACAAACAGCACAACATATTGGATTACCTGCAAAAGCCTGTAACTTGCTCAGAATCCTTAGTTCATCTCTCAAAAGCAAGTATTTATGTCAATGAACATATCAATGCCATCAGAATGACAAGTCCTTGTGTCATTGTTCTCGAACAAGATAGTCAAAATGCTTAGCCATGTTGTCAATATAACAGTGATGAATATTTCAGATGTAAACTATGGCTACAGTTTTTATGACAGTGATTGAAACTGCACAAGACTGCACTTTTTCTGTATGGCATATATCAATTTTAATAGTACAAATGGACACATTACTGTATATGGGAGATTGATTGCAAAAGACTGGAAATGATTCACAGTTTTGTATTTACTGTTGGTCTGTCAACAAATTACTGTAAAATGTCCTTGTGATAAAAAAGACAAGACTGTATACATACACTGTATATATGTATTCATGTGTATAGTATGTATAAAGTTCATTTAGCCTACTATACTGTAAGTGTAAAGCAAGAGTAATATGCTACTGTAAGTGTAAACATGCTTCTGTAATATTAAGATTATAGCATGCATACCATATTAGAGTGCAGTGCACATTGCTGAAATACATACCTGTTATGTCTATGAAATGCTTGAATGATTGATGAAAAGGTTTTTCTCCAAACGTTCAGCTGCACCTTTAGACCCGCATAAGCCATTGTAAGGTCATGATTGAGAACATTGTTTACAATAGTGGTCCTTATTTCACTAGAAACGTGCCTACGCCCTTTGGCTTATCTACCTCTTACTCTGTTTTGCCTCCCTACCCTTCTACCACACATCCTTACTCCTCTTCTTCTTTCCAGCTGTTGACCCTGTTTCCATGATGTTGTTCCATTATCAGAAATTGTAACTCTTGTGTTGTGCTCTGTCTATATATGCTTTCCAATTGAAGATTCATGACATGCATCTTTGAGCTGTTTTAGAGAACTGGTTGGGTCATTGGTTGATCTAATGCTTTACATTCCCCCGAATACATTAGTGAAAATCAGGGTTCACCTGCAAAATTCATTCACACATTTACAAAAGTCTAATAGAAATGTATAGATAATATACTTGACACATTGTGATAACTAGGTCATCCATTTTGCATTTAATGACTTGTGCGATGAACTAATGACTAGATGTTTTGAGGGGTAAAACTATTCAACAGAGAACCATATAATACATTTTGAGCAACATGATATTAGCAATAGATAATGTAGAAATAACAGAAAATTATACATAATCAATTGCCTGAATTTAATAAAGCATTTGCAATTTGTTCAAACTGCTTTTATGATGTGCACAAGTGACTAGATGATGTGGTGGTTGAACAAGTAGTTTTGAGAATTTTAGTTCTGATCTGAGAAATGTGCCAAAGCGACTGAGAAAAATTGTAATATACTCAGAAATTTGACATTGTGTTATCAGTGAATCAGGCCACTTCATGATAACTATATTATCAATAAGCAGCTGAAATTTTTATTTTTATTTTTCTCAATAAGACTAAATCTTTGTTAATTCTCATTAAGAAGTTTAGGATGAAATAAATAAAGTCTGGTTTGTGATAATTGAAGATGCTGAGATCTTGAGAGATTTGTTAGAGTTTAATGTTCTGTTGCTGCCAGTCATTTGAATTTAACCAGAAAATACCTGTAAAATAACAGTGTTTTTTAACATTTAAAAAAAAAGTTTTTTTGCACTTTATTTAAATTAGGATATTTTACTTTAATTTAATGGTTTTTGTTTGACCGTATTTTTTACGATTTGTTTAAAATTAAGGTATTATTACGTATATAACGTAATAATTAAGGGAATACCTGTAAAATAACAGTGTTTTTAGGTTTATTTAAATTAGGATATTTTACTTTAATTTTACTTTTTTTTTTTTTTTTTGGCTGCCATTCATTTGACCATTTTATCATTTAACTATTTTGTTACTGTTTAATTACTGATTATTTTTGTAAATTTTTATACATTTGTTTGTAATTTAAGAAAACAGAAAAAATACTGTATAAAAATTACAGTAAGTTTTCTGTAAAAAATATGTGAATTATTGGCTTGTAATTTTTCATTAATGTCATAATACTTCAAATAACAGCCGAGTTGTTAATTTACATATAGTGTTTATAATTTTACAGAGTTTTGAGTATAATTTAAAATAAAAGAAAATGACCGTAAAAAAATCACAGTTATTTTCCGTAAAATTAGGATTTTTTTTTTTTATAGTTTAGGGCGAAGCCACGCTGTTGTAATAGCTGCAGTATGTGGTTTTGCATTGTCCTGCTGAAATACACAAGGCCTTCCCTGAAATAGAAGTCGTCTGGAAACCTTTATATACCATTCAGCATTCATAGTGCCTTCCAGAACATGCAAGCTGCCTATACCGTATGCACTTATGCACCCCATCAGAGATGCTGGCTTTTGAACTGAACGCTGATGACACGCTGGAAGGTCTATGGTCAGACGAGTCCAAATTTGACATTCTTGTTGGAAATCATGGACGCCGGAGGAGACGGCGTCCCTGATTTCCAACAAGAATGTCAAATTTGGACTCGTCTGACCATAGAACACTTTTTCACTTTGAAACAGTCCATTTTAAATGAGCCTTGGCCCACAGGACACGACGGTGCTTCTGGACCATGTTCACATATGGCTTCCTTTTTGCATGATAGAGTTTTAGTTGGCATCTGCAGATGGCACGGCGGATTGTGTTTACCAACAGTGGTTTCTGGAAGTATTCCTGGGCCCGTTTAGTAATGTCACTGACACAATCATGCCAATGAGTAACGCAGTGTCGTTTGAGGGCCTGAAGACCATGGGCATCCAATAAAGGTCTTTGGCCTTGTCCCAGAGATTTCTCCAGTTTCTTTTGATGATGTTATGCACTGTAGATGATGAGATTTGCAAAGCCTTTGCGCGTTGAGGAACACTGTTTTTAAAGTATTCCACAATCTTTTTACGCACTCTTTCACAAATTGGAGAGCCTCTGCCCATCTTTACTTCTGAGAGACTCTTTAAGACATCCCTTTTATAGCTAATCATGTTACAGACCTGATATCAGTTATCTTAATTAGTTGCTAGATGTTATTCCAGCTGAATCTTTTCACAATTTCTTGCTTTTTTTAGCTATTTGTTGCCCCTGTGCCAACTATTTTGAGACCTGTGGCTGGTATCAAATTTGAAATGAGCTCATTTAGTGGATAAAAGTGTAAAATGTATCTGTTTAAACATTTATTATATTATCTATGTTCTATTGTGAATAAAATATTGGCTCATGTGATTTGAAAGTCTTTAACTCTGTTACCGTTCAGCTACGTGACTATACTCAACGTGCTCATATCAACCAACTACTCACCTGTGTTATTCCTGTGTTCGTGCCTCTGTCTGTCAATAAACAACCTGTTTTATACTTACACTCTTGTTCCCGTCTGTGTCTGACAACATTATTTTGGTCACCATGATTTTACCAAGTAAGACATGTTATTGGATTTACATCTTTGTTGATCCTGGAACAACATCCAATGAAATATTCAGATTTGAGGGACAGGTTTAGGCTTACAGTTTATGCTAAATTTAGGCTCACAGCCAGGTTTAGGTGCCAAGAACGATAACTAAATATAAATATTATAATAACTATATGTCACAGACACGCCAGGCTCCAACATCACCCAACCACAGCGCACTCCGTCACCCAAATTCTAATCATGCACACCTGCATCCCATCAGCACAGCAATTACCAGCAGCACAAAACACACACGCACTCACACAGTCACTGTCCGGTCTCGTTAGCATCTAGACGTACCTACATGCTCACCTCAAGGACTCCTTCCAGATACTTACCGGTCTCCAGCGTGTTCCCAAGCCACTTTAAGTTCTTGAGCTCTTTAAGGCAAGATGGATTTTGATTGCCTTACTGTTTATAAAAAATCTGAAAGTAATTCCAAAAATATTGTTTCCCTGTGTAGTTATTGTTATAGTAGTGGACTACTACTACAGTTATTAAAACACTATAGTTGGTGTAAACGGACCTTTAGAATTATATTTTGGTCTTTTTTTTAGCATTCTGTCTGATTCCAACAATCATCTGGTGTTATTGCTTGTACTGTTAAATAATCAGTCATGTCCTCACTATCATCATTAGAACTGCTCTCTTCTATTGTGCTTCCATGGCTATGAAGATCTAGTCTTCCTGATAGCCCTCATACTTTTCCCATTGACATCACCTAAAAGCCTCTGAGGGATCCCTGTGGCAAGAGGGCGGGTGGTGACAATGAGGCCGCAGTTTCTCTGACTCACACACTCAAAGTAATTGCTACACTCGTACACCAGCGTCCTTATATCCACTCCAAATGATGGACTCTGCCACTAGATTATTTAATGAATCATGTTGGCCTGTTTTCGTGGAGATTGTTTTGGAGTGTTGAACGCTGGTTGCTCTGTAGGACTGAAGCTCATTGCTATTCATTATGCAGTTGTTGTTCTGTTGAGATGCTGAGAGGAGATGCTTTACGGGCCTGCAACCTTGACCACAGGTTTGCAAGAGGCAAATATCAGAAAGACAATAGCTCTTTTGTACTATGTGAAATAAGTTTTTTAGTGTGTGAATCATTTTATGATGAAAACTAAAGGTTTAGAACATATTATATAAACAGTGTAATATAAATATAATAACAGTATAATACACTCTGTATAATAGACTATAATAGATAGTATAACAAACTCTGTCAGTTAACACACTATCACAGTTCAATAATTGAGATCTCTTAAAGGATTGTTAGGCTGCATAAATTAGGTCATTCAAAACCAGGAACACTTCCCATTATGGAATGGCAACTATTCTAATATTAGACTGTCTGTCTCATTCTTATCCCGAGGTTACCATAGTCAGCCGGATCTGGTCCGTATCCAGACCAGATGGTGGACCTTAACCTAGAGACGACCACAACAGGCCTGAATGTCAGTGGAGACCATGACAACTAGACGAGCCCTAGAAACAGACCATCTGTGAAGACCTCGTTGACTAGACAGCCATCGGCACAGATCCTCAGAAGACCACAAGAACCAGACAAGTCCTCTGCACAGACCCAGCTTCAACTCCCCTCCCACCAAATGCTGGCATAATGTATCCCAATCTTCAAGCAGAAGGGACTGAAATATTCTGAATGATATCAATTCACATTCTGACTTGTGATGCAGCCTGGAATTATAAGTACACCATGTTGGTTCGTCTGGCCAGGGGAGAACTGGCCCCTGACAGAGCCTGGTTTCTCTTAAGGTTTTTTATTCCATTTCTGTCACCGATGGAGTTTGGGTTTGGAGTTTGGGCCACTGTTGCCTCTGGCTTGCTTAGTTAGAACTGAACTGATTATGACATCACTGATGACATCACGGCTTTCTCCAGAGCTGCTTTAGAGACAAGTTGAACTCTCTCCTTTTACACAGTTATTAAACCAAACTGAATCAACACTGAACTGATTTCAACTGAATAATGACTGTTTACTATTGTCTTGTTAGAGCTGCTTTACAGCAGAATCGAATTCTGTTTGCATCACTGAATCATTTATTTCCCATTTATCTCTGTAAAGCTGCTTTGAAACAATCTGTATTGAATAACGCTCTATATAAATAAAGGTGACTTGGCTTGACTTGATATATGGATAATAATAGAACAGGCTTAAAATAACTATAATGCCAGTTATCTTGTGCTTTTGGTGTCATATGGCGATGATCCTAACTACACATAATAGTTTATTTTTGTATAAGTTCTAAACTAATAATCTAAACTAAATGGTAATATTTCAGGAATATTATAGATAGAAGACAATACAGCAGCCTCTAAAGCTGATCTTTTTAAATAGAAAGAGTGTTTTAAAACTACAATAAAAGTACACAACAATCGACTTTAAATTACTAAACCACATTGTACAGAAGATATTCTGAGAGTCTGTTTCTTCCCAAAGCTAAATACAAATTGTTTAAATACAAATTTCTTCTTCATTCCTACTGACAAATTAAAACATTAACTGTGAATGTTGGAAGTTATTCTGATACTTGACACAATTTGGCTGACATCTTTCTTTCTTTAAGTCCCCTAGGGGGACATAAATACATCTGGGGTGCAGAATTTGTTCTTTGCAGAAAATGGCTTCAGTGCGCACATTATTGGATCAGAACATTCATTCAATGTTGTTCCACCTGGAATATATAAAACAACTATTCGTCTTTGAAGCAACTAGACATGATTCCAGTTTCCTTGGTATCAGTACTAAAATGTAATTTTAGTGTAATTTCAATTCACCCTAAAATTCAAAGAGAATAGCTTTTGTTATGATGTTATACAATTGTTTGAATAATCTCTCAAGAGAAGACCATTATAACTGATTGTTATAAATCATTGTCCATTTGCTTTGTTGAGTCTAGACTCTCAAACACAAGTGGATGTTTATACACACACCATTTTGAGGAGTAGGTGGTCAAGTGTGCGTAATTTCAGAGAAAGACAAACCCATGATGATAACACAGAAATGCACTTTAAAAAAGAGACACGAAGCCTCATTGAGACTTAAAATGTAGCGTCCTTTCCATTTTATGACTCACAATTGCATGCATCTGTAATGATGGGTCAACAGAATGGGGATCCATTTGCAGCTTTTATTAAGAAAGGTGTTCTTACAGGCAAGGGCAGAGGCAGAGACGTGAATAGGGACAGGCAAAGGTCATGGCAGGCGGCAGACAAACAATCAGGATACAGGCAGAGATCAGGGCAGGTGGCAAGCAAACACAGTCCAGTAAACAGGCAAGGATCAGGGCAGGCAGCAGAGTATCACAAGGGGTAAACAGTCTAGACAGCAACAGTATAACAATCCACAGAAAACGCTCTGTAATGATCACCGGGGCAAATCAAGACTTCACTGTGTGTGTGTGTGTGTGTGTGTGTGTGTGTGTGTGTGTGTGTGTGTGTGTGTGTGTGTGTGTGTGTTGCTTAAATTGTGTGAGTGTGATGAGGTGCAGGTGTGTGCGTAATCAGTCCCTGGAATGAGGGCCTATGGGAAACGTAGTCCGAATGATGGTAAGTTCAATATTCTGGTGAAGGCTCCCTCCGGTGGTGCGGGGGAGGAAGTGCGGGAGCCTCATTCGTGACAGAGCCCCCCCTGCAAGCGGCTCCAGACACGAGGAGGCGGACGACGCCGGGGTCTACCAAGTGGTCGAGGGGCCGGCCTCTCCGGATGCTTCCTGTGAAACCGTTCTGTGAGTGAGGGGTCCAGGATATCATCCGTATTGACCCAGGATCACTCCTCCGGGCCGTACCCCTCCCAGTCGACTAGGTACTGAAGTCTTCCACCCCGGTGCCTGGAATCGAGTAGTTCTCAAACTTGATGAGCCTCCTCGCCTTCGATCAGCATGGGTGGGGGGTTGCGGGCCTCGACTCCCTCCAACTCTCCCCTCGGACCACCAGAGGGTTTCAGCAACGACACATGGAAAGTCGGAGGCGAAGATCGCTTGTAGACAGCCAGACCCATTGACCCACAGAGTACTCGGGATTGGGGCGCCGATGACGATTGACGACTGATCTTCCTGCCTTCTCACAGCGCGCTGCAGGTGGTGATGGGCGAGGTCCCAGGTCTCCTCACTTCATTGTAGCCACTCTGTTACGGACGGCAGATTGGAGGGTTCATCGGACCCGGGGAAGAGTGGTGGCTGGTAGCCAAGCACACATTTAAAGGGTGTTACACCGGTGGCAGCTTTCTGGAGAGAATTTTGCACGTATTCTGCCCACATCAGATAACGGCTCCAGTCGGTTTGATTTTGTTGGCAATAAGTGCGTAGGAATCTGGTGAGCTCTTGGTTCATGCGTTCTGTTGTTTGACCATTAGATTCGGGGTGGTATCCTGATGTGAGACTGACATTGATGTTCAGATGCTTAAAAGAAAGCTGCCCATACCCGGGATGTGAACTGTGGCCCTCTGTCCAATACGATATCTTGAGGCAAGCCGTAAAAGCGTAACACGTAGTCGCAGAGGATTTCTGCCGTCTCAAAAGGTGGTGGGTAACTTAGGTAGTGGGATGAGACGACAGGCTTTAGAGAATCGATCAATGACCGTGAGGATGGTGGTGTGGCCCCGAGACACGGGAAGGTCAGTGACAAAGTCAATTGCAATGTGGGACCAGGCACGTTGAGAAATGGGTAAAGGCTGTAACAGATCGGCGGGTACTTGGTGAAATGTTTTCGTGGTTTGACAGGCTGTGCAATCTTTGATGAATTGAGTGGTATCTGTTAACATGGTGTCCCACCAGAACCTATTTTGTAGCAGATGGAATGTGGCCGTGATACCCGGGTGACCAGAGCTGGGAAGAGCATGAACTTGATGCAGTAATTTGTTGCAGAGGGCTGCTGGTACGAATTTGCAGTCTGGTGGGAATTCTGGAGGTGGTGCAGTCCGTTCATTGAGTTGGGTGATTTCAGTCGTGATGTCCCATTGCACAGGAGCAACCAGAAGTTTGTCGGAGATGATGTTTTCCTCGGTCTCTGTTCTCTCTACCTCCTCCACTTGGCGAGACAGCGCGTCAGCTTTGGTGTTCCTTGATCCTGGTCGATATGTCACGGTGAACTGAAATCTGGTGAAGAACATGGCCCACCTGGCTTGCCTGGGGTTTAAACGTTTAGCTGAACGAAGGTATTCAAGGTTTTTGTGGTCTGTGAGTATGGTGAATGGATATTGTGCTCCCTCCAGCCAGTGCCACCACTCCTCTAATGCCGCCTTCATTGCAAGCAACTCCCGGTTGCTTACATCATAGTTTCGTTCCGCTGCTGATAACTTTCTCGAGTAGAATGCACATGGAAACATTTTAGCTGGACTCCCTTGACGTTGTGAAAGTATGCCCCCGATGCCTGTGCTGGAGGCGTCAACCTCTACAATGAAGGGAAGCTCTGGGTCTGGGTGACAGGGAATGGGAGCAGTGGTGAAACGTTCTTTTAAGTCTTGGAAGGCATGTAAAGCTTCATTGGACCAGGTGAGACGTGTGGAATGACGTTTAGTCATGGAGGTTAGGGGAGCCGCAATGCCACTGAAGTTTCTTATGAACCGCCTGTAGAAGTTAGCAAACCCCAGGAATCGTTGCAGTTCTTTAAGCGTTCACGGCTGTGGCCATTCTAGAACAGCCCTCACCTTGCAATCGTCCATCGTCACCCCCTCGTGACTGATGACATACCCCAAGAACGATGTGGATGAGCTGTGAAACTCACATTTCTCAGCTTTGGCGTAGAGTTGGTGTTGTATGAGACGTTGTAGAACAGCCCGGACATGTTGAATGTGTTCCTCGAACGTGTTGGAATAGATTAGGATGTTGTCTATGTAGACTATTACCCAGCGGTTGAGCATGTCCCGGAAGACATCGTTAATGAAGGACTGGAACACGGAAGGACTGTTGGATAGCCCGAACAGCATCACAAGGGTCTCGTAGTGGCCAGTGGCAGTGGAGAAGGCAGTCTTCCATTCGTCCCATTTTCTAATGCGTATTAGGTTGTAAGCATGGCGAAGATCCAGCTTGGTGAAGTACTTGGCCTGTCGTAACTGCTCTAGGGCTGCTGGAACCAGGGGCAAAGAGTAACAATTTTACAGTTATGTCATTGAGTCCACGGTAGTTACTGCAGGGTCTGAGGCCGCCGTCTTTCTTCTTGACGAAGAAGAAACCTGATGCCGCTGGTGACGTAGAGGGCCGGATGAATCCTTTGGCTAGTTCTTCCTCAATGTATTTTTTCATAGTGGCAGATTCAGGTTGGGATAAAGGAAATATTTTGCCCTTAGGGGGCGTGGTACCTGGTAGCAAATCAATGGCACAGTCACTGGGTCGATGTGGGGGTAATTCGGTGGATTTGTTTTTGCTGAAAGCAAATCGCCAGGTCAGCATACTCAACAGGAATGTTGGGCACGTCGGAACTGGTTCCGTGGACTGACACCGCTTGAACTGGTAATGGGGTGACTGGTTTTAAACAACGTTCATGACAGGATGGATCCCATTGAGTAATCGGTCCTTCCTTCCAGGAAATCTGTGGGTTATGGGTCCTGAGCCACGAAAGACCAAGGATGATTGGGTTGTTGGGTGAATGAATGACGTAAAATCTGATGTGTTCAAGATGTAATACTCCTACTTGCAGAACAATTTCATCGGTGATGTGTGCCACTTTCCCCTCACCGATGGGCATGCCCATCTAGCGCCTCCACTGTCAACTGAAGATTGCAAGCAGTTAGAGTGATTGTGTTCTTTGATAAACGTGTTTGACATGAAATTATCCGCCTCCCCAGAGTCTAAGAGGGCATGAGTGGATATGTGCTGGCCATTAACGGTCACTTTGTACAGGTATCTTGAAACTGTTAGCTGAATAGCTGGTGGCTAGTTGGGAACTCACCGCTTTCGGGTTAGATGGGCTTGGCTGGATGGGACAGTTGAATTTGATGTGGCCGGCCTGACCACAGTACAGACACAGATGAAGTTGTCTTCTCTCTTTCCTCAGGGTTAAGTGGAGTATAACCAAGCTGCATGGGTTCCGGAGTGAAGTTGATTGCAAATTGTCAATGTGAATGGCCAGTTCTATGAATTCGCCGAGCGTTCTTGCCTCATCGCGGCAAGCGAGCTCAGCTTGGAGTTCCAGAGACAGTCCTCTGCAAAATAATTTCAATGTGTCGTTGACCCAGTTTGTTTGAGCTGCTAGAGTCCGGAAAGTTAGTGCATATTTAGCAGCGGTGGTTTTACCCAGGCACAGTGATAGCAGTTGGTCTCTCTTGGCGGGAGCAGAGGGCGGTGAGACGGCGGCCTCAGCGGAGCTGAGCCGAAGGCTCTGTAGGGTTTTTACCAGCTCCTCGGTAAGGGAAGTTAGTCAGTTCAGTTGATGTTGATGAACCGCGAGCAGGTTGGCCTGGGCAGACAGCTTGGTGGAGATTTGCATGATGGCTGCTGGATCGCTGTTTGGCGAAGTCTTCTGTAATGATGGGTCAACAGAATGGGGAACCATTTGCAGCTTTTTTTAACAAAGGTATTCTTACAGGCAAGGGCAGAGGCAGAGACGTGAATAGGGACAGGCAAAGGTCGTGGCAGGCGGCAGACAAACAGAATCAGGATACAGGCAGAGATCAGGGCAGGCGGCAAGCAAACACAGTCCAGTAAACAGGCAAGGATCAGGGCAGGCAGCAGAGTATCACAAGGGGTAAACAGTCCAGACAGCAACAGTATAACAATCCACAGAAAACGCTCAGTAATGATCACCGGGGCAAATCAAGACTTCACAATGTGTGTGTGTGTGTGTGATGAGGTGCAGGTGTGTGCGTAATCAGTCCCAGGAATGAGGGCCTATGGGAAACGTAGTCCGAATGATGGTAAGTTCAATATTCTGGTGAAGGCTCCCTCCAGTGGTGCGGGGGAGGAAGTGCAGGAGCCTCATTCGTGACAGTATCATTCACTGACAATAAATATTTCTTAGAAAATTAGTATAGACATATGGAGTTTGTAGCTAATAAACCTAAATGCTAATATTTTTAAATACTGAAAACAAAACTCTCACTTTGAATGTAACCTAAATTTTAGTGAATCAGGATTCACATCGACACTTTACTTATGCATAAATATATTTGAGGAACTAAATATATGCTATAGCAGTGTTCAAATTATTATGGGGCTGAGAGGTCATTTAATTTTCTTATTACAGCAGAAAGTGATGTTGAACTCATATTAATGATTTATACGAAATATTTGAGTCAACAATAGTAACCTAATACGTAGCTTAGTTGAAATATGAAGTGAGTATGAACTATTTGGACTATGATGGCAGAATCAGTTTTTTTTATTTTTTTTTATTACTCAGTTGAAATAGCGCTGTGAAACATCTGTCAGGCAGAAGTAATTCCTAAGCTTACAGAAGATATAAGCTTGAGGCCGACCATGTGAGCCAGGCTATAGTGCGTTTACCTGCATCCCCATGATGGTGTTGTGTTGAATTGTGCGTTATTTTCTCATAGCCGGGTGTTCAGTGGGTGTTCTGAATTCAATGAGCAAAGGATCGCCAAGGTCGGACAAATTTATCCATCCTGGTCTTTCTATTTTTTCTTTCTTCTCTTTATTGTTATATTCGGTTTCTGTTCTGTTAGGATCTTACACATGCTACAGATGTAGTATTGTCTCCCATACAATAAAAGTGGATGGAGAACAGTGTCTGTTCAGCACCAGAATGGAAAAATAAGCATCTTATAGTCATGGCATTATGGACAAATTGCCTGACATGCATTTATCATCTAAAATCATCATCAGAATGCAAAGCAAAAGAAAATAAGCTAAACTAAATTAAATATATTTGTACCAACCACAAAAGTTGTGGATGCACTTTATTTTACAGTATGTGCAATTTCAATGAACCCACAGAAGTAGGCTACTGAATAATATAAGGTAACTACATGGTTAAAGTTAGGTTAAAGGGATAGTTTATGCAAAAATTACCCCATGATTTACTCACCCCAAGCTATCCCAGGTGTATATGACTTTCTTCTTTCGTACGAATACAATCTGAGTTATATAAAATACTGTCCTGGCTATTCCAAGCTATATAATGGCAGTGAATAGAGGATGAGATTTTGAAGCCCCCCCCCCGGCGCAACCATCCATCATAAAAGATAACCACACGGCTCTGGGGGGCTAATAAAGGCCTTCTGAACTAAAGTGATGCGTTTGGGTAAGAAAAATATCATATTTAAAAATGACGTATTGATGAACGCAGAAGCACAGAGGAGAGAGCAAAACAAAACAATTCTCGTGTAAAGCGAGAATTAAAAAAAAAAAAAAAATGTCAGAGGATTTCGATATAAGAGAAGAGGAGCTCGAGTTTATTGCCCAGCCTTATTTGTTTGAACAGCAACTACATCTACAGCTACTCCTACATTGCATCAAGGGTTATTCTTTTGGCATAAAGTTTTAAATATGGATATTTTTCTTACACAAATGCTTTGCTTTGCTTCAGAAGGCCTTTATTAACCCCCCATAGCCGTGTGGTTATCTTTTATGATGGATGGTTGCACTTTTTTGAGCTTCAAAATCTTATTCTCTATTCACTGTCATTATAAAGCTTGGAAGAGGCAGGACATTATTTAATATAACTCCAATTGTATTTGTCTGAAAGAAGAAAGTCATATACACCTAGGATGGCTTGAGGGAGAGTAAATCATGGGGTAATTTTCATTTTTCGGTGAACTATCCCTTTAAGGTGTAGGTTAGTACCTATTGTAACCTCATAGACCATATATACAAGAACACACACACACACACACAAATAAAGTAAAGTTATAATCTCAAATAAATAACATTAAAGGATTTTTTTCTGTGAAATTGTTGGTAACACTTTAGATTAGGGAACACTATTCACTATTAACTTGTTGCTTAATAGCATGCATATTACAAGCATACTGGCTGATTATTAGTATTTATGAAGCACACATTAATGCCTTATTCTGCATGACCATATTCTACATCCCTTAACCCTACACTGGTTATTTCTAAGGCTTTTAAAAATAAAATCACACAATTTCCACAAGGACGTTTTTTTAAGCAATATTATGAATACTTGTAATACTGTAAACCTCAATGCTTATATTTTGTAGAAACACAGCAATAGGGACAAGTACATGTAGCCATGCAACCTTTCTTCAGTCCTTCAAACCCCTCAGACACTGATACAGTCTGTCATATGTTCTACTCAGAGAGAGATGATTTGTTCTAGTATATTATTCATATAAATTATTGTAAGTTAATTTTTTTAAAAGGGCATATTCTTTGCATTATCAAAGCTTTGCATTGCAATAATGCATGGTGTCTACTACAGTGGACAAATGTGTCTCAAGATACATAATTTTAGTCAGGAAAAGAATGGGAATGATTATGTTCTTGTTTTTAATATAAATTAAGATATGTTTTCCTTTCTGATTTAATCAAATATGCTTTTTGATAATATACTGCAATATACTGTATATCAAATAATTGATTAATTCTGATTTATTCATTTAACTACTATTATATTAATGTTATAAATATTATTATATAAGGCTTTTTTTGTTTACTTTTGAGTGATAAACAATTTTTGTACTGTGATGGGTCACACATTTCCTATTTAAAATCTGAATACTGAAGTAAAAATAGCTGAGAGCCACTGGAATAAGTGTCAAACTGTGCAGTAAAGACATCAGTATCTATAACATCAAAATGTGCATCCTGTGGCCCATGGCCAAAGAGGGATGGACTCTTATGGGTATAGGGAGGAGGAAACTCAGTTGCTGTGGAGCTGTGTGCATATGTGTAATTAGCATGGTCTGACCTCTGGAGACCCCCCGGTCCCCTTGAGTGACAATGTCACAATCTGTATCCTGTGAGAATACCTTGCCGTCTTGGTTCTGCGTCAAGCTTGCGCAAATACACAACCTCATTCATATACACAGACAGTGGAATTGCGCCTGTCGCTACGTGGGTCAAACAGAGCCAGCCCACTCAGAGCTCTATTTAAGGGCCTCTCTTGCACAGTGCAGCGAAGTTTCAGACACACACTTGTTCTGCAGTCAGCGTGTGTTCTCCATCTCTCTCTCTCCTCCTCTCTGCCAGAGTTTCACCTGAAGGTATGATCTCAATTTTGTTCTTAGTTTTGAATGTGGAGTGCTGCATGCTTAAACCGCCTGTTGCGTTTACTGTGTGAAATCATGTCTTTTTTTAACAGGTGTAAAATATATTGTAAAATATTTAAAATGTGTGCTCATGCTGCATGTCCTAAAATTTTTATATTTTATTTGTAGATTTTAATAAAAACAAAGAAGATATGAAGTGATTGAATGAGATTCACCGGTGATGCAGTTTCTAATTTGCTGTAATTATTAAGAAATTGAATCCATTTTCAATTCCTATTTCTGTTGCTGATGCTTCTTGGCTCGAATCCAGTTAGGGATATTTTTTCCTCTCCAAAAAAAAAAAAAAAAAAAAAGGCAAATTTTGGAACCCAGAAACAAATAAGACAGACCTCTTGTTGAAATGGGTTTTATTTGAACCTTGTGTACTAAACAGAAAAACAGTTTAGATCTACCCAGATTACAAATTTTATTTAGTCCATCTACCAGGTGTTTAATACAAATGTATTTACAGTCTTTGTCAATAACCGCGCAGGATTTAGTATCTTTGTGTTGAGGCAGAAAGGACCATTTTATTTTAGCAATCATTATTATTTATTTTTGGTGGTGGATTTTAATGTTTGATTTTTGAGGTAAAATCATTTAGAAAGCAGCCAGTCTTACCATAAAAATGTATGTAATAGGATTAAAAAGCAATATCAAAGCTCTAACATGTGCTTAGTTGTATGTTTTAGCTATGAACACTGGAATCTGTGTGTGCATGCTGCTGGCTGCCTTCTCCACCAGCAGTTGCATTTCTCTCCATACACAATCAGAAGATGGGGTTCAGTCTGATCTCGGTACCATAGTGGAACACACACGCCACACCCGTGCAGCGCCCTCCAGTGGACAACTGAGCCTGCTGTCTAAACAAGAGGATGAGGAAGAACCCCGCAGCAGCTTGACTGAACTACTGGCCAGAATCATCTCCACCAAAGGTGGAATTCTTCTTTCAGATTATTTATTTATAGAACTTATACTCTATAAACAATGATAATACCATTTAAAAGAGCACTCACAGGCATTCATTTTGGCCAATTATAGCAACATTATATAACAACATTTGTCCTTGTCCTTCCATGCAGGTACATACCGCAGAAGTTCCTCTCCAAATAGCAGGTCCATGGGCTCCACTCACAGAATAAAGGACAGAGATTACCTGGGATGGATGGATTTTGGCCGACGGAGCGCAGAAGAGTATGAATACTCCTCATAAGACCCATTAAACCACTTACATGAATCAACCTGATTAGCCAATCATCTGTACAGAGTCACCCATTTCAATGTCAATCAATCACAGTCTGAGCTCGGTCTGATGTAAATTTGTTTGTACAATGGAGATGATGCAATATATGAATACATGTGTCCATCTATATACATTTATTTTGCAGAAAAAAATGAGTGAGAATGTAGTCTCTACTGCTTTTATTCTCGTAACTCATGTATATATGATTTTGTCCTATGCCATATCACAGATGTCTATGAATAAATCATTGCCTTAACTCACTCATCCGAACTCTCATGGCTCTTGTAACTAATTGTGTTGTGTACTGTGAAAATACTTAAAACTCAGGGGGGGAAAAGAAGAAAAAAATCTTGAGGCAGAGAAATATCAAATTTAAAT
Organism: Elopichthys bambusa; assembly: GCA_037101425.1. Taxonomy (NCBI): domain Eukaryota; kingdom Metazoa; phylum Chordata; class Actinopteri; order Cypriniformes; family Xenocyprididae; genus Elopichthys; species Elopichthys bambusa. The sequence goes on from CM074439.1 coordinate 9,359,650, forward strand.
CAGTATAATGTGTTTGTTTTTAACATTAAATAACAGCAACAAATAAAAATACAGAAAAACAACAAGAAAATTGTTACGTTAAGAAAAACTAAATAAGCAGCTGAGGTCATTCGTCCATTGTTTCTTGATCCAGTAATGAAAGTCATATTAGCTTTTCTTAGCATGTATCTTTGATTCCCCATCTTAGCTGAATCCACTACAGCTCAGTAAAGCCATTTGTGTGCTGTTGAGGGACCAAGCTAACGGATTACTGTTAATGATCTTATTATGAAAGCTTTCTCTTATCCCCCCCCTCCACCCCCCAAAAGCTGAACAGCTAGCATTACAGCACTAGTGAGTAGCCTTCAAATCCAATTCTCTTCCCATTGCTCGAGGGACAGATTAGAGTTCAGGCAATAATACCCGGTTCTTCTGTAGAAGAGAACAGGGTGAGAAACAGAGAGAGATACACATGCAGACAGTTAGATGGGGAGACGACATCCCATGGTTTATTGCGCAAAACACTTGAGTTAGCACATAATGGATGAATCGTAGGCTGATGATTGCGAGCAAATGAAGGGCTACACCAAACAAAAAGAGCCATTATGCCACAGGTGTGCCTTAGTGAAAGAGATTTCATTCTGTTAGACAATATAAAGTGAACCAATAAATGCTCGCTTACACACACAGTGCCAAACATGAAAAGGTTTGCAACCAGGGCAATTAAATGTGTTCTGGCAATGTAAATACATTGTCTGTGCCAACTAGCCAATTCTCTTATTTTCCCCGTCCCTCATACATAGACGCATGCATCTTTGAAGTGTTTTTCACTGACTCAACTAGTATCAGCTGACTGACACTACAGAGTTTGGGTTTGCCTTACTGAACACAGGTAAGGTAACCTTAAAATACTCTTGGTGAATAAAACAAGTCCTACAGAGCAGTATATGTTTAGCAGCTAGACTGCCACTAAAATGGCACTTTATCTACTATGTCTTGTCCATCATCTTCAAATTTCCTGTATTATATAACAGCATATTAGATACAACTAAGGAAAGACCTGATGTAATTAAATTACAATTAATTTACTCTTCTGACCCAATGTCTTAATTTATTTTAATGAATTATAATGACTGTTATGATGGATTATGATGACTGAATGCTGTCATGTCTGTTTTGGTTTTGTTTCACGTCCATGTTTTCATGTCTTTTATTTTGAAGTTTTCCAATTGTCATGTTACTGGTTTGTCATGTGATTTCCCTGACCTCATCATGTGATCCTGTCATGTGCTTACCCTTTTTACGTGTCTTGTTTTCATTAGTTCTTTGTTCCTGGTGTCACTTTCTGATTGGTTCATTGTTTCTTTAGGTTCAGATGTTTCTTGTTGCTCATTTGTCATTTGTCTTCATGTTTCATTGTTCCTTTGTCTAGCTTTGTTCCCTGTACCGCTGTTGGTGAGTTTACGTGTAGTTCACGTTTCTTGTCAAGTTAAGTCAAGTCAAGTCAGATGACGGACTCTGCAATTCCACAGTACCCACCACTCCAGAGCCTCTTCACATCATGGCCCCCACGCCAGAGCCTCGTCACGTCATGGCCGCCACACAAGAGCCCCCTCACATCATGACCGCTACAGCTCCTCCAGAGGCAGCGGCGACCACCTGTGAACTGGTGAAGCCCCATGCTACATGAACTCTCTGCCTGTCATATCATGACCACGGAGGCTGTTCTCAAACTATCTGCCTGTCATACCACAAAGGCCGTTCCTGAATTCTCTGCTTGTCATATTTCGGCCATGGAGGCCGTTCACAAACACTCTGCCTGCATGGTAGTCATCCACGAACTAAGTGTGCCCCATGCCATGGAGTCTTTCCATGTCTGCTCTGTCACGGCCAGGTGGGCCATCCATTTCTCTGCCACTGTCATCTGCCCCACAGTGGTGGTCTTCTGTGCAGCTCCGCCTTGGAGGCCTTCTGTTCTACTTTTGTGGTCTACGGATCTACGGTCTCAGCCACTGCATCACAGTCTATGGTCTTGGCCATTGCTCCACGGTCCCTGGTCTCAGCCACTGCTCCACATCCCAGGCCCTCCATCCCTCCCCCTTGACCACCTCTGCTCACCCACCCTCCTGGACTTTTTGTGGTGTATTTATTTGGGTGTTCCGTTGTTCCTGGTTTGTCATGTGCTTTCCCTGTTTGTATGTCTTGTTTCCATTGGTTCTTTGTTCCTTGTGTCACTTTCTGATTGGTCTATTGTTTCTTTGGGTTTAGGTTTCTTGTTACTCATTAGTATTTGTGTATAATGCTTGTGTATAATTTTTCATTGTTCCTTTGTCTAGCTTTGTTCTAGCTCTGTACCGCTGTTGGTGAGTTCACGTTTAGTTCATGTTTCCTGTCAAGCCAAGCCAAGCCAAGCCATTGCTTTTTGGTTCATGTTTATTTGGAATAAAGCTGCACTGTTCTTATTAACTTGCCTTCAGTGGAAAATATTACAAATGCAACAAATTGACATATATTATTCAGCAGAAATCATTACATATGAGTTATACACTGAGATTAATTTCTTTGGGTTAGGGATTTAAACAAACCCTGAAACCCTAAGTATGAGCAATAGCAATATTGAATAGTTTATCTTAGAATGCACTGCTAAGCATTAACTAATATATACTATACATTTTAATAATGTTTCAGTGCCTATCTGAACATACAAATATGTACCTGTGAATATAGAAACACCTTTGTATAATAATGAGTGTGATATGTTGTCTATATCCATTTAGCATTATGCTGGCTGAAGGAAAAAAAAAAAAAAATATATATATATATATATATATATATATATATATAGAGAGAGAGAGAGAGAGAGAGAACATGAATAAGTTTACTCACGCACCCTCTGCCCAACCGTGGAACCAGGTAAGAGTTGTACTGCACACTCAAACCCTGCTGTGGGCCGCCTTGAAGAGAGAGCCCCCTGAGCCGGGTTCCTGTGTTCCACCTCGCTACCCCACTGCGGGTACGTCTGTGGTCCCCTTGGTTCCGCTTGCTTGGTCTCTAAAAGCATGGCTAGCGCTCCCCAGTCCATCTTGCTGGCTCCTTTGGACCATCAGACTCGGCTATGCGATTCAGTTCAAGTTTTGAACCGAGTTCTCAGGTGGGCGTGGCAGCATGGCACTCCTTGGATGAAAATCACACTGGCCTGTCATCCAACTTTCAGCCCGTGGTCAGACTCTTCATTGTTTCGGGCAGGAGTACCCCTAGAACAGGTGTCCAGGCATGCTGTGGTGCACACAGATGCCTCTGCCACCGGCTGGGGTGCCACGTACAACAGGCGGTTTCAGGGGTTTGTATGGGACCCCATCTGCATTGGCACATCAATTGCCTTGAGTTGCTGGCAGTACATCTTGCACCTAAAAACACGCCTAAAAATAGCGCCTACATCTTCCTCTACCCTCCTCCATACCCTCTTGGGACCTCACTTTGGTGCTCAGAGTGCTTCAGATTGTCCCATTCGAGCCCTTGCAATCAGTCAATCTAAAGATTCTTTCCATTAAGACCTGGCCCGGCTATGTGCCCAAGGTTCCTACCATTCCCTTCAGGGACCAGGTTGTGAACCTGCAAGCGCTGCCCCTGGAGGAGGCAGACCCAGCCCTAGCTTTGCTCAGTCCCATCCATGCATTATGAATGTACATTGACTGGACTCAAGCTTCAGGACCTCAGACCAGCTCTTTGTCTGTTAGAGAGGCCAGCAGAAGGGAAAGGCTGTCTCCAAGCAGAGGATGGCCCACTGGATAGAGGACGCCATCGCCTTGAAGTGTTGCATCCTCCTGGGTGCTGACATGTGGCAACACGCTGACAGATATTTGTAGAGCTACGGGCTGGGTGACACCGAACACATTCACTAGATTCTATAACCTTTGTGTTGAGCCGGTATCCTCCTGTGTTCTCACCTCAAATGGGTAGTGGCACTGAGAGGCTCTGGCTTTGTGTCAGCTTGCTGTGCCTAATGCGCTTATATTGCTCCAGAGGGCAAACCCTGTTGAGTTCCTCCATCACCCTTGGCAGCCAGACGTGGCAGAGCGTCCGGCACTAGGTCTCTCATCTGCTGAACCGGTGTTAGGCTGGGTGCATAGATCTTGTGACCCTGCGGGGATCCCATATGTGTATTTCCACGATTCAGCTCTTATCGGAAGCCGTGTCTTTCCAGGCCTGCTCTGCCGTCTCTGCCGGTGTACTCCTCTTATGGGTGACAGCCACCTCAGAGACTTCCGTATGCACGGCCCTACGAGGTCAGTCCATATGTGTATTGCCACTCAGAACCTCCTGTGGAGGATGTGGCCTCCGTAGTGTTCCTTTTCCTATGGAAAGGGCACGCTTTCCCAGTGTTATCCAAGTTCACTGAGTGGGCAGTGATCGCCTTCTCTGTGTAAGCCCTGTCCCACCACCCTAGGTATGGAGGGATCAGGAGGCTTACGTAGGGTGCAAGAAGGGACAGCACCTATGCTGCTTTGGTAGGAATCCCAATTCGCTGGTCATCGACGAGACGTCGAGAGTGACCAAGTGAAAGGGAATGTCTCGGTTACATATGTAACCCTCGTTCCCTGAAGGAGGGAACGGAGATGTCTTGTCCCTTCACCATTGCTGTTGGGCCACCTCCGGGTTACTTGCTCGGCTCCTCCTGATATGCGCTTGCACCTGCTGCTCATTTATACCCGCGCTGCGAGGCAGAGCAGCTGTATGCAATTATTACATGCCACATTTAGTTTACGTAGATTGGTCTCTCTAAGCGAGATCCCAATTCGTCTGTCATCAATGTAACGTCTCCGTTACCTCCTTCAGGGAACGAGGGTTATATACGTAACCGAGACATTCAAGAGTAAGAGGAAACTGCATTTATGGTGGTTTTGGCCCTGGTTAAATTTTCTACCTTCAGTATCAGGAAACCAGGTCTGGAGCTTCCTCTTGAACTCATTCTTCTCCTCCTCAGTAGGTTTATAGTTGGCCACTGGTGAAATAAAAAATAAGGAAATCAGTGATTGGTTGAGTCCAGCCTTCTCATCTTCTGTTGGCCAAGTCAAGTCACCTTTATTTATATAGCACTTTTAACAATGCAGATTGTGTCAAAGCAGCTTTACAGTGGTATATAACTGGTATATAATTTTGGCTGCACAGCAGCTCATTATCCATCTTAAGTAAATTCAGTATTGATTCATTCCGATATAAGAATCAATAGTTATTAATTTAGTTAATTTATCTATATCAGCACTGGAGTAAACAGTGAAGTCATCATCCAGCTCAGTTCAGTTCGCATACAATGGTGTCAATGCAGGCAGATCAAAACACTGTTGAATATCAAATGTCAAGTGTCCCCAACTAAGCAAGCCAAAGGCGACAGTGGCAAGGAACCCAAACTCCAACAGGTGACAAACATGTGTTAAAATGGAGAAAAAAACCTTGGAACAAAACCAGGCTCAGTCGGGGGACTAATTCTCCTCTGGCCAACAGTGAACAGTGCTTTATGATAGCTGCCTGAATCATAATAAGTCCGATGGGTTTGCAACAGTCAAAGTATTTATTCCAGTTTCATCCAGTTGAGGATTGTATTCATCATGTCGGTATACCTAATTTATGCAGCCTAACCATCCTTTAACGGATTTGAAAACATAAGTTGATAATGTGTTATGTGTATGCCAGGTTAAAGAGATGCGTTTTTAGTCTAGATTTAAACTGACAGAGTGTGTCTGCTTCCCGAACAATGCTAGGAAGATTGTTCCAGAGTTTAGGTGCCAAACAAGAGAAGGATCTACCGCTTGCGGTTGATTTTGATATTCTAGGTATTATCAACTGGCCTGAATTCTGAGATCGCAATAGACGTGAAGGACTATAATGCTTTAAGAGCTTGCTCAGGTACTAGGGAGCTAAACCATTTAGTGCTTTGTAAGTAATTAGCAAGATTTTAAAATCGATACGATGTTTAACAGGAACTTCCTAGTTCTAGTAAGAACTCTAGCTGCTGCATTTTTTACGAGCTGTAGTTTATTCATCAAGCGAGCTGGGCAACCACCCAGTAGAGCGTTACAGTAATCTAGCCTTGAGGTTATGAACACATGAACTAACTGTTCTGCATTTGTCATTGAGAGCATATGTTGTAGTTTAGATATATTTTTAAGATGGAAGAATGCGGTTCTACAGATGCTAGAAACATGGCTTTCAATTGAAAGATTGGTATCAAAGAGCACACCCTGGTTCCTAACTGACGACGAAGACTTAACAGAACAGCCATCAAGTGTTAGACAGTATTCTAGGTTATTACGTGAAGAAGTTTTTGGTCCAAAAATTAAAATCTCTGTTTTTTCTGAATTTAGTAGTAGGAAATTACTCGTCATCCAATTTTTTTTATATCAGCTATGCATTTCATTTATTTTGTGAATTGGTAAGTTTCGTCAGGGCACGAAGAAATATAGAGCTGAGTATTAGCAGCGTAACAGTGAAAACTAATGCCATGCTTCCTAATGATATCTCCCAAGGGTAGCATGTACAGAGTGAAAAGCAACGGTCGTAGTACTGAGCCTTGCGGTACTCCATATTGAACTTGTGATTGATATGACATCTCTTCACTTGCTACTACAAACTGATAACGGTCAGATAAGTTTGATTTGAACCATGACAGTGCAGTTCCACTAATGCCAACATAATTTTCGAGTCTATTTAAAAGAATATTGTGATCGATAGTGTCAGATGCAGCACTAAGATCCAGTAACACTAATAGAGAGATACAACTATGATCTGATGATAAGAGCAAATCATTAGTAACTCTAATGAGAGCAGTACTCTCAGTACTATGGTATAGTCTAAATCCTGACTGGAAATCCTCACAGATACCATTTCTTTCTAAAAAGGAACATAGTTGTGATGATATTGCCTTTTCTAGTATTTTTGATAGAAAAGGAAGATTTGAGGTTTAATAATAGCCAGCTTAAAAGTTTTTGGTACGTATCCTAGTGATAAAGATGAATTAACGATATTAAGAAGAAGATCTATGACCTCTGGAAGCATCTTTTTCAATGGTTGGTTTAGCGTCAGCTACAGGTGGAGTAAATAAAAAAATTTATTAGAAAATGTGTGGCATTAATTTACTGCCTAACATTATGTAGATGTAACCAAATATTCAAGAATAAGAGAAAACTTTTTTTGAGGTTGCAGCCCTGGCTAAAGTTCGTACCTTGAAATTTAGGAAACCAGATCTGGAGCTTTTTCTTAAACTCAACCTTCTCTTCTTCAGAGGGTTTAGAGTAAGCTACTTGTAAAATTAAAAGAACTACATATTTATTAATGGACAATTGGTAGTAATAATTTGCTGCCTAACAAGTGAATGTAACTAGATATTAAAGATTATGAGTAAACAATATCTACCCTTCTTACCCTTAAAGTTGTTACAGTCACATGGACTTTCTGTTTGTGTTTTCATCTGTCGCATGTTCCTTTGTTCTAGTTTCCCGCCACAATCTGTCACCATGGACACTATCACATTCATGTCAGCTGTTCCTCATTTGAGTTAAATCATCTGTGTACTTAAGTTCCTGTTTCTGTTGATCATGTTGTCGGGTATCTCTTATGTTGGATGTTAGTGTGTGTTTCTCCTGTGTTCCTGTATGCTCCTTTGGATTCTCTAGTAAAGTTTGACTCTGGATATTACATTCCTCTTCGTGCGTGTGTCTACACACCTAACACTGTAACAGAATACCCGACCGAAAACTTTAAGCGACGTGTTTTACTTAGCATTTTCTTTTTGGTTTTCGTGGTCAGTCTTTTGTTTCCCGTTTTTTCACTCCTGCTTGCACTATGTTCCCTGATGTGAAACTCATGTGCCTTGAGCAGGGAGAAAGCTCCCTCGAGAGACATTTAGAACTGTTTTTGGATCTCGCACATCAGACCACCTTCCGGACTACTGCCTGTGCACGTTCTTGCACTTTGGACTCAATTCCACCACACGTGCACAGCTGTCCAGGGAGGGTCCTCGAGGGAGCTTCGCGTCCTACGTGGAGTGGGTGCTGGCGTCATGTGGATCACCTATGACTGTAGGATTCGACGACAACGACGCCAGCCCCACTTCCCAGCCAGTGCCCAGTCAGAACCACCCAGACGGCGAGGATTTTTGACCTGAGCCCACCGCAGGTAGTACGACGGAGACCGCCGCGATTGAGCCGCCCACGCCCACAAGAGCGATCGGGGGTCACATCGCCACGGAGCCCGAGCAGCGTGTACCTGACCAGGTGTGTGAGCCGGCCGAGTCTTCCATCGCCGAGGGAGTGTTGGTGGACCTCGAGGGTCTGGAAATGAGCCCCGCCCACCCCCCCGCTACTGAGAGTGAGTTTACTGAGACACTGCTGGACTTAAGGTGTGGAGAGGAATCCTGTCTTGCCCCTATACTGCCTGTCTCCCCTCTGGTTCCGTCCAGCCCTGAACTGCCTGTCTCCCCGCTGGTTCCGTCCAGCCCTGAACTGCCTGTCTCCCCGCTGGTTCCGTCCAGCCCTGAACTGCCTGTCTCCCCGCTGATTCCGTCCAGCCCTGAACTGCCTGTCTCCCCGCTGGTTCCGTCCAGCTCTGAACTGCCTGTCTCCCCGCTGGTCCCGTCCAGCGTTCCTCTCCCACCTTCTCATCAATATTCCTGTGACACTCCACTGATCTTAGATTTTTGCATGGAACTTCAGTCTGTTTCCCAGTCCACAGCCATCTGTGCCACCCAGTCATCTCCGTCTCCCTCCAGTCCCTCGATTCCACCTCCTCTCAGTAGCGTGGCACCATCTCGGGCCTGCCGGGATCCGCCTCTTCCTGGGCACGAGGAGCCCGAAGCTCTGCTTCCAGCTTTGGATGATCTCGAGCTGCCTCCTCCCATCACTCTGACTCCTGCGCCTGCGCTCCTCCCACCCTCAACCTCTGAGTCGACCATCGGCCTTCCGACCACGCCGGACTCCCTCGGCACGTCGGCTCCACCTGGGTCAGACATCGCTTCGCCTTCGGTGCGGACCTACGGACCATTCGCTGCTCTCTGGCCCTCCACCCCTTCCACTACGGCTTTCTCCACCCTACCTCAGGCTCCGTCTCCGCCCTCGGTCGCTCCTGCGCGTCTTCAGACCTCCGGATCCCCTCCTCGATCTCAGGAGGTCGTCACTGCGGCTCCGTCGCGGCCGCTTGGATCGTCACCATCTTTCCACCTCCTCAGCTCGTCAACTACGCGGTGGGCTCCATCCTCGCCGTTGTTGACTTCGGTCCTCCCCATGGTGGTCATCAGCAACTCTCTCCCATGGCTCCTCCCTCCATCAACGCCGCCGTGGGGCACTACCCTGGCTGGTGCCTGGCACAACAACCTGCAGCCCCTGTTCAAGGCCACCTCCCGGACTTCACCACCTCCTGCACCACCCTGGACTCCGTTTCTCCGCCTCCTCCCGGTTAGCTGTCCGCCTCCTGAACCGCCTCCTACATCATCTTCAGCATCTTATCCTCCTCTTCCCCTCTCTCTACGGCGCGAGGACGCGCCTTTCCGGGAGGGGGCGTAATGTTACAGTTACATGGACTTTCTGTTTGTTTTCATCTGTCACATGTTCCTTTGTTCTAGTTTCCCGCCACAATCTGTCACCATGGACACTATCACATTCATGTCAGCTGTTCCTCGTTTGAGTTCAATCGTCTGTGTACTTAAGTTCCTGTTTCTGTTGATCATGTTGTCGGGTATCGTTTACGTTGGATGTTAGTGTGTGTTTCTCCTGTGTTCCTGTATGCTCCTTTGGATTCTCTAGTAAAGTTTGACTCTGGATATTACATTCCTCTTCGTGCGTGTGTCTACACACCTAACATTGTAACAAAAGTCAGGAAACCAGATCTGGAGCTTCCTCCTTTTCTTCTTCAGCTGGTTTAGAGTTGGCTACTGAAATAGTAAATAAATAAATAAAAAAGGACACTTATTAAATGACAGTTATTGAAGATAATGTACTGCCTAAATCAGTTAATTTAACTGATAACTTGAATTACTAGTTATTCAAGCCTGGTGGGCGTCCAAATATAAAAATGTAAAAATAACAGCGTAATTCAAAAATCATCAGTCAGTATTCTAAATAGTGATTAAGGCAGATTCACTTTTCTGAGCCTTTTTTTTTTTTTTTTTTTTTGTAGTTACTCTCAAGATGATTTTTAGTGGATGTATGAAGTCAGCCAAGTCTTTAAAATATACTTGCATTGTATGACAGTGATTAAAAAAAATTACCCTTAATGTTATTATCTCACCTTGCAAGTTTGGAAACCAAGCCCGACTCATCCTTCTCTTCAGCTGATGGTTTTACTAGTGCTAAGGCAGAAAACATTATCACATTTATGTAATAATACAGACAACTGTATTAGGAATTTGTGCATTTTTATAAGTTCCCAGCATGGTTTGCATATAGGACTGGAAGGAGAGAGTTAATCTTGAGTGGTCTGATATGTGGATGGGTGGTTATTATCATGAAATATCAGACCGCTAAAGTATTCCAGAGAGTCATGTAATATACTGTAGGATGCAGGTGGTATTTTAATTTAGTGGATAATTAACCAATTCCTTCTCAGCCAATAGGAAAACTGAACAAAACGTGTGCAGTTGAACAGCCGAAAACACAACTACAACCCATTCTTGTTCATTTCTCTCACTCATCAACAGTGAATATTTTTATAATGTAGGGTGTGCTTTCAGATTTTAAAGAAAAATTGCACAAAAAATTAAGTATGGTTTCTTTGCAGAACAAAAAGGGCATTTTCTAATCAATGGGCATTTTTAAAATGCTTTACTTGACCTAGCCACCAGTATATTAGATCAAACTGGGAAACACGGTTGAAAACACCCATCGTGGTTTGAAAACCCTATTGACTAGGAAATGCCCACTAGTGTTCCACAAAGATATCCTGAGAAAATATGAGACTCTGAATTGTAGAATGAATCATATTTTTTAAAATTTTATTTGTATTGTTGTTGTATTGTATTGTATTAATGAAAAAGAGAGAGAAAGCACAAATAAAGCATATATATTCTGAGAATTTTTATAATTGTTTAGGAGCATACTATACAGTAGATAAACTCAAGGCTATTTTTGCTGTAGGACAAAATATTTTCTGAAGGCATATGATTGCTTTGTGTGAGTGACCCAAAAAGACCCCCGATTTCCAACCAGCTTTGTTACAGTGTTGATTAAATGAACAATGAGTACTCCATTCTCCATGTTACCTGCAGATATCCCTGTTTATTTGTCAGCTTTTTGACAGCCGGGTCCAGATGACACATTTTGCATCATCCAGCTGACTTTTTCTAACAAATAAACAGGGATATCTGAGTGCAGGTAATATTTGACCATAACAGTCAAATCCCGCACTCCCATATGAGAGTTGTGGGAGTGGGCAGTTGCTACAGTGCTTTTTTTGGCGCGATTTGCTCGCCATGATTCTCTGATTTGTGGAGCTTTTTTTTCTTTTTTGCATAATCATGGATTTTGACGAATTCTGCTTATAAACAATTACTTAAAAAATTAGGTTGAAATAATGCAGACTGATGGCTTCAAAAATACCATAATTGGAGGTCTATCTTAAAGGTTTCTAAATTAATGTTTGTAAAAAAACATTTCTTCTATGGGAAAAATGAATGAGGAATGCGTTTGAATGTGCACCTTCACAGAGTGGATCAGTATACCAGTTTCAGTGTTTAACAACTTAAAATTCCACTTATATTGTAACTAAAAAATATCAATGTACTTTCATCTGCCTGTTAAAGTTTTTATACTTTAAAAGTGGTTAGGTTTGGTGTTTGGATTAAGAAGTCTGAAATACAAATATATCTATGAATATATCTATAAAGGATGTATAAATACTTCACATTTCTACAGCTGTACAGTACAGCTCCAGAATATCAAAATGTATACATTTTAAGTTTGTGAAGAAAAATATTGGGCCACTCAGCATAATCTTGCAAGAACAAACTTTGTATTTGTATTTGTCTTGTATTTGTGAATTCACAATAACTTGCAGCGAGTTTCTATGGAAACCCTCTTCAGCTAGAGAATGTCATCTGAATATCATCACATTGTTAGTAAATAGCTGGTGTTCTTCAACACCAAGTGGCCTGTTGATCAGTCAGCTGTGGTCTGGTCACAAGCATCTACTCACAAGGGCCCTAAAGGGTTTCTGTTTCTCAAGATCAAACAATGACGAATTTAGAAACGTGAACTGGCATATTTTGGACTTAATCACGCTCAGTGCCTACACAATATGGATATGTAGTTGCTGGGCTGATATGTAGATTGTAGGGACCAGAATTTATAACTGAATCAGCGGTGTTACTGAATCCAGGTGGTAGGGACAATTTAATTGATTTGATGTTTCAAACACAAATGTAGAGCTGTTCTGAATGCTCAATGTTGGTGAAACACTCCCTCTTGTGCTCAACAAGGCTAGTGCAAGTCATGCTTTCTAAAGAATGTTTTTTTTTTTTTTTTATAAGAAAGACCTGATAACATCAAAATAAGACAACCAACACTAAATTATTGCAACTGGTTTATTGATCCTGCAAAGGGGAGTTTCTAAAATTCATGAACAAAAACTCCTCTTTTCACCAGCTGTCATTGCTTTTCCATTTTCTTATTTTTTTCTCCCTCAAGTTTAGGTTTTTTTTTTTTTTTTGCTTTTTATATATAAAAAGTTAGCATGTTTAAATTCTTTGCATATTTACCATTTACAATATACAAGTAAAATGTTCTTTCTGATGAAATAAACACACCATTGAAATCAATGATCAGTCATGGCAGATTCCTCTGAAACACATTCAATAAAGGTCATGCTATGATTAAATGTGCACACACACATACGCACACATTTTCACCTAACAAATTTGATTTGCCTTAACTAAAAGAAAATGACCTTTTCTTTAGAACAACTCATGCACTTTCAAACTGTATGTGCTTCCTCGACAATACATTAAATATAATATATCCTTCAAATATCTGCATTGTCAGGTAAAAATAACTGTTAAGTCAATACATCACACATAGTTACAGTATTTATGCCAGTGCATACTGTGGCAGGTGAAGCCATTATGATACAGTCTGTCAAAAAAAAAAAAAAAAAAAAAAAAAAAAAAAAAAAATCAGGCACTATGAATTACTTCCTATTGCACCCCTGAAATCTTTAAAGCTCACAATACATACTTCACTTGCTTTACATACGACACATATCAGTCAGTAGGTTCCAAAACCACAGCAGATGTACAGTATTTTTTTTTTTTTCTCTTCGGTTTAACCTGACATGCTTTTGACCAATGAAATGTGTTGTGCAATTTTCTCATCAAGTCTTCGATACTGCAATTCCATTCCATGTACATCCACACACATACACTGATGTTGGTCTTCAACAAAATGACATTAAAAGATGTCTTAACATGAACATGATTGTGTTTCAAGTTCAAACCTGCTGCAATTTCTTTCTGCAGCACCTTCACAGCCCCGTGGTCTCGTTTTTTCTCTGCAGTACTTTAGTCTGTTCAGTCGACTTTTGAGGATGTACAGAGCAGAGAGTTAATGTGCTAATGTGCAAATTATCACCAATTCATACCAACAGCGCCCTCTACTGAGAGTCGTATTACTGAACTGTGTTATTACACTGTAATTACCATTATATTATGCATGAATAAGCCATTTTAGACAAACATTACACTGCAGTTATTCAGTTGCCTGGACTAGATGGAAAAGGCTTCTGTGAAGGTATTTGTACTTAGTAAAAGCAGATTTTCAGCACACTATAGGGGCTTGATAAAAAGCAATATGGCATGACCTTTAAAAAGTGCCAAATCAGACCAAATAATAAATAATAAATGACAAGACTTCATTGTTCATCAATGTCTGGGCTACCATTAGCATTAAGGTGCTATCAGTGCTCTTGCTAGCATCACAAAACTAACAAATCTTGAAATGTCACACCGGAAGACCAGATTTACAAAAAAAAAAAAAAAGACATTTTCTTGCTTATCCTAAAGTAGTTTTTAAATTCAAAAAGTGCTTCAACTGGAAATCATTTTGGGGCATGAATTTTCTGCTCTGTATGCTACGTTTTCTCACAGCTAGCAAGTGCAAATTGTCACACAACGACAAAAGCTTGGAATATGCCAAGCTATGTGACAATGCTGAATGAATTGTACTGTATATGTTGTTCAGGCGAAGAGAAATAGACAAAAAAGAGGTTGTTATATCAACTGTTATAACAAAATAATCTATACAAATATCATCTTAATAACAGGCACTCGAGTTGTCGCAAGGATGATATACTGTATCAATGCAAATTTAAACAAATAAAAGGCAAAAGGGGACGACAGAGAGGCAACATTCACTTTTCATTGAGACTAGTTTGTCTGGGTGGCCCATGGGCCAATAGCAGGTCCTCACTGGGAGGCCCTGGACCCTTCATAGCCATACTAGCCCCAACCATAGCTGGGTAACTGCGGTTTCTTCTCATCCCTGAGTTCAGCACTGGCAGTCCCCCGATAGGGGAGGTCACAACAGTGTGGGCTCCGAATGGCGGTCCTGGCCTTCCGATCCCTGGGGCCAATGTTCTGGGAGCCATGCTAAACTTCTTTACCTTGTCCACAAGTCTCAGATTCTGCACACTGACTTCAGTCTGACACTGTGTATCTGTTTGAGCCCTTTCGTCCGCCTCCCGCACTTCCTTTAGAATCGAGCTAGCTGGCCGTGAAGCCAGGAAGGTTTCATAGGGGGGGTCTGAGGGGCTGTAGTCTACAGGGAGCACAGGTTTGGACTTGCTGGGGGAGTTTGGAGGGGTGGAAGGGAGCGTGTCCGGACAGGTGTGTAAGGGGCTGGCAGTTTGTGATGAGTAGGGGTCTGGTGGAGGGGCTCGATCCGCCCGGTCCCAACTGAGAGGGTTATAGACAGCAGCAGATATACCTCTCTCCTGTAGAAGGCGCACAAGGCCCAGAGAGGTACTGGTGGTCTTGGTTGAGTCGCGGAGGTTGGTGAAACTCTCCGCCAGGCTGAGGCGACGAGGCGTGCAGGGGGTGGACACAGGGGTTGAGCGCAGACTGCTGTTGGACATCACACAGGAGGCCAGTGATGGACCAGACAAGAGACTGAGAAAGAAACACTTCATTAGTTTGCATTATCTGGCTATATAAGCAACATGCCAAACCGTGCAGTGGTAACTCTGTGAACACGATTAAACAATTTGGTTTGGTTAGTGTGTTTGCAACGTAGTTGGGACAGACAGGATGTTTTGATTGTGAGAGTTTAGATTTTCTTTTGTATAGAATATAAAGTAGCCCCAAAATGGATAGTTTACCCCAAAATGAAAATTCTGTCATCATTTGCTCACCCTCACATTGTTCCAAACCTGTATGAGTTTCTTTCTTCTGTTGAACACAAAAGAAGACATTTTAAAGAATGTTGGTAATCAAACAGTAGCCACTGATTTCCATAGTAGGAAAAAAAAAAATTCTATGGACGTCAATGGCTACCATCAACTGTCTGGTTACCAACATTCTTCAAAATATCTTCTTTTGTGTTCAACAGAAGAAAGAAACTCTTACAGGTTTGGAACAACATGAGGGTGAGTAAAGGAAGACAATTTTTTTCATTTTTGGGTGAGCTATCCCTTTAATACTATATGAATTAGGGCTGCATGATTTGATGTGAGCAGAATTTACTGTGAATCGAGCCGTTCTGAGGATAATGAGCTGTTCATGTGTAAGAACAGTGTCGTGCTTCACCTTGAAACATGCACCGCATATATAGTTAATTAATTGAATTTAATTGATTTTTGCACTAAGCCATATCATGATTTTAGTTTCATTTTAAATAACCGTGCAGCCCCAATATGAATTTAAATGCATAAAAAGACTTTACAATATATCAAACCAATTGACATCTTCAAATAAATGATGCCTTGTCTACCTTTACTTACTTTTATTGGTAACCACTGGTGTATTGAACATTTTTTGGCAAATACTCTTATCCAAAACAACTTGAATTAGTTTCAAAGTATACATTTTTATCAGTTCTTGCATTCCCTGAAAATCAAACCCATGACCTTGCCATTAATAGTGCCTTGCTCCATACAGGAACGCCATTGATCTATTTTAAAATTATAATATTTATTTTAATATCTAATGCAATGGCATTCAGACATAATTTTGGAGGCAAATTCTTTTGATGATAGATTAACAGCCTGTTGACATCCAACCTCAGAATATTAATTACATTGCAGACAGTTTATATCAAGGCTCTGTTAACATTCTGTCCTCTCATGCACTGCGTACTTCACCACTGATTTACAGTACACACACAGATTCAACCATAGATTTATACAAAGTTTGTATTATCAGTCACGTCATACTGCATATAGCGTCCCACAAAAAGGTTCTGGTGTTAGTGTAAGAAACATCCTACAGGTCAGTTAGGACATTAAAGTGGTTTGTGTTTGGTTAGAGAATAGTATACTCCCATGACACAAGTTTTAATCAGGACTAGGCAGGTCATGCTATTCATCCTCACCCCCAGGGGGTGCTGCTCAGTGACTCTGCTTTAAGCCCGCCACCAGAACAACATGATAGAGAGCCGCCTCATCATCCTCGTCATATGACCTGCAGTAGAAGCCAATCACACAGCTGTACAGTATGGCTGCTATAGAGACAAGCTATTTGTTAGGTACCCTCAGATACAGATTACACGGTTGAAGATTTTGTATGCTGGATTTATATCGAGTCTTTCTTGGAAAACCTGAATAATTTCAATAAATTTAAACTTTATTTTAAAGTCCCAAATTTTGGTACCCTAAACCGAAGGGTTGCAATTAGGGATGGGTATTGACACAAATTTCACAATTCGATTTTGATTTAATATTTATGGCAGTGTATTTGTCAAAAGTATCTGATATTATTCATGAAACAATTGTTGCTAGGATGGTATTATGAAAAGACCACACTGTATTTACCTGGGTGTGACTCTAGTGAGTTCATCTGTAGGGTGCAGTATCCTGCAGGTGGTGAAGGTGTACGTGGAGCTGGTGTGAGACATACATTTACCAGGAAAATGCACTGGGGAGAGCAAGAGAGGAGAGACAAACATTAGTACACAGCACCACAAACAAACTAATATAAACACACAGAGGAAATTAAAACTGCTTCAGGATCTGAGGAGACCTAATGCAATGTAATGTGGTATACTGCAAAAATGTGACAGCAGAATTGTACATTTTCGTACAAATCATGAGTTTGTGGTGGTATGATTCATCCTGATGCAGTTTTAAATAGATTCACACAGCAGGAAAGAACAGTGGGAAAGAGGAAAGATCAAATGATGAAGTCCAAATATTATCAGCTGGCATTATGTTTCAATAATTCTCTGCAGAAAGAAACATTAATTGTCATTAAAGGTATAGTTCACTCCAAACGAAACAAAAGAAGAAAAAAACCAAACAAAACAAAAACAAAACAAATATTCTCCTCCATACATCATTTGCAGTCCATTTCAGACTTTCAGCTGTAAACCCAAATAAGTTGGGCTAACTCAAAAATCAGTTACATCAAATTTTTTGAGTTATGATGTTCCCAATTTTAAGTAAGCAGAACTATCAAGTTTTAAGTTTGTAGTACGCATGCATGATCATTGCTCCTAACTTGAAGTACTGAGTTAGCTAACTCATACACTTTGATAGCAATTAACATAAAATATTTAGTAAATTATCTTTATTTTGAGGTCTTCCAAATCAAATGAGTTATTTACTTCACTGTAAACCCTAATAAGAAAATTCAAAAAATGCCAACTTGTTAATTTGCTAAAATGTTAACAATAGCATGGTGTAACACTTATTGAATGAGTACAGCAACTTTAAAACATTTAACATACCTGCTCTCAAACCCAGCCTCATGCACCACTTGTCACCATGATAGTAACTCTCCAAAAATCCACATTAACAGAAACTCTTCTAAATTGGCATAACAAAACATTAATCACTACTAAATCTCCCTTATCCATTAATTTTGCACAAGAAAATATTATATAACACTTAATTTTAGCATTTACTCTCCCTTTCGAGTGCCACGGGCAAAGCAGGCTGGGAAATCCCAGCCCAGTTTCAGTTAAACTTAAGTTAGTCTAAATTAAAAGAAATGAGTTCATAAAACTCAAAACAATAAAACAGTTCAGTTTACTTAAAATATAAAAAGAAAGTTCTAAATACTCACAACAGTTAATTTAACTGAATTAATTTGTTAAATTTAAGTTTGTCCTACTCAAAACTAAGTATTTTGTGAGCATTGTGTATAACTCTCCAGATAAATTGTGTATAACTCTCCATTCAGTGTGTGTGTGTGTGTGTGAAAGAGAAAGTTGAGTGTGTGTATGTGTGTGGCTGACAAGCCTGACTTTGAAAGCATGTGGAGTGCGTTTGTGTACATGTGGTGTCAATGTGACCTCTTTCCAGTGACGTAAGAGTCTGTTCACTCACATGACTGCTACTCACACTTCCCCGTTTTTAATAGAACTCTGTAACATGATCCTTTAAAACACACTCAGAACTCTAGCTGGATGTTACATGCTAGGGCTCTTGTTGGGTCTGTGTGATGTGCACTAAATGCATCACGGATGTGTATGTGTATGTACAGTTTATTATTAAACATCCTACTCAGGGTGGATGCCAACCTAAATCTCACATACAGGTTTATCAGGAGACAAGTGGGCTTGCGTGTGTGTGTGTGTGTGTGTGTGTGTGTGTGTGGAGAAAGTAAGTAAATTAAAGTTGTTTCCCCTCCACCAGGAATTAAACTCTCTGACGCAGTGTTCTGGTAATGCAGGTAAGACAAGAAACTTAGCTGAGAAGATTTTTCGGAAATTTAACGAGTGCTGAAAATGAGAAATCAAGTCTAGAAGCACACGCTTATCATCACTTATTATACTCCTATTCATAAGTATCTAAGAGTAGACCTACTAATATTATATAATAAAAATGTAATTTAAAATTAAAATATTTCAAATATTTATATTTTACCATGGCAGTATATGTTATACTGACTTTAAATAATAATAATAATAATAATAAACAAGACCAATAATAATAATTAGTGCTGTCAAATCGATTAATCACAATAAAACACAACAATCACAACATAAAAGACTGTAAATATATAATATTATATATGAGTATAATATATGTGTGTATACAGTATATATTTGTATACCCACACACTCCCACACGATGTCCACATGATGATGATTATATATATATATATATATATATATATATATATATATATATATATATATATATATACATACACATATATATACATATACACACACACACACACACACACACACACACATATATATATTTACAAACTTTTATGGTAGATGCAATAATCATGATTAATTGATTTGACAGCACTAACAGTCTAGACAGGATGAGAATCTAATGGGAACCACTCTTTGAACAATAAGCATTACAAACTCAAATGTTGACACATTACAGTAGTAATAATAATGGGGGTAGGGATTTTTTAATTGTAATCTATGTTACAATGAAAAAAAAAAAAAAATCTTTTGAATTTAGCATGAAATATGACCCAGACGGAAAGGTAACCCCTGGCATACAGGCGAAGTTTGGTAAAAATATGGTACTGCTGGTGGTACTTTAATGATCACAGATACTTTAATATTATTTAAAAAGTAATATTAATTATAAAAGTATTTCAACTGATACTTTGTGTGTTCTAGAGTTTCCATAGACCGATTTCTCATTTTCAGCACAAGGAGCCAGAGAGATGACAGGCAGAGTGACAGTAAAATATTAAAAAATTGACTATACTCAAAAGAACATGGCAGCTGTCTTCAGGGGTGAGGTAGTGGTTGGTGTGCAGTAGATGTATGCATGCAGCTGAACAAGGAGAGAACCAGCTCATCCTATAGACCCTCACAGGCACAATACAACTGGGGGTTATGGGTTACTCCACTGGGGCATCGGTCTGTTTTATATTGAGGCTTTATGATCCCACACCCCTAAGCCTGTCCGCAGGGTTAGTGAGGTTATGAGGGTCCCTCACCAGATGAGACCTCTTCCTCTCCAGCCTCCATTCGGTCTGGCCCCACTCCAGGGGTCCCTCCATTTTCTCTACGGTGCTCTTCCTGGTTGTCAGGATTGTTGGCACGTGGTCGTCGCAAAGCAGGCGAGCAAGGCAGAGAACTCAGGCAAGAGGAGATGCCGGATTGGGAATGCTGTCCTGGCTCATCTTCCTCCAGGTCGGTGAATTGGTACACCTCCTCCAGGTCCAGCTCTAGTGGTCGGAAGCCCTTGGTCACAACGCCCGGCCGTGTGTCCAGGATTCCGCCTAGGTGTGGCTGCGCGAGCTGCTGCCATGCGTGCAGAGTGGCCGAACCTGAGGAATGGAGGAAACGAGAGCACAGATCAGATACAAATTGCAACAAATGCCACATAACACACAGAACATTGAGATCACACTGAACGTAAGGTGGTGTTCATAAAGTGTGACATGAGATATATAAGAGTGATTGGAATCTTTGTGGAATGTAGGGAAAGAATTTCAGATCAGTCTGACGGATTTAAAATTAGCATCCACTGTAGTCCAAGAGAAAAGAGGCAGCATGAGATTGCTTGCCTCAGAAATGTATATCAAAATAAGTAATATTGGATGATGATTGAGCATGTGTCGTATATCTGATTCTGCACTATAAGGTAAAAGCTGATTAAATGGCTAGTCCAGGTTTCCAAGAGTGAAAACCACTTTGTTTAAATGCTGAGAACTGATCTGTGTGTTTTTCCATTACATTTTAAAATAGATATATTTAGAGGCAATCAGATGTGGAGATATATATTTAATAGCAGTCATGATCATAATTATATATTCTTTCATAAATATGAATTGCTGAGTAATTTTGGGTTGCTTTCTGATTATAGTAAGTCTGATTATAGTTACTCTTATTAAATTATATACACTACATATGCTATTTCTATTCTCAATTTTATATGTGCACTGGAAAATAGCTCTTAAGGTTACAAAGAGCTACAGTTCATGATATGCTAACTGCTATGGACAAACTAAAGCAAGAAAAGAAAGAGAAAAAGAAGGAGGGGGAAATGAAAGTTGTGTTTATTAGAGAGGTATAAACACTAAAAGACAAAAAGGTATGAAAACGAAAAAAATAATTCAAACATCCAAACTGAAAACTGACAAGAGAGACAGTAGGAGTAAACAATGGGGAAAACAGTGGGGAAAACAGGGGCTTAAGTCAAATAACATTCCTCAGGAGCTAATCTGTCAGATTACTTGTTAGTACCTTTGAAACATATTTAAATATTTTAAACAAATCAGAAGAAAACAGATTAATCATTCAATAAAATGCTTTAGAGTAGTCTGTAATTCCTAGGCTTTACTTTTGGGCAGGCAAAGTCAAGACTGCTTAGCTCTATTAGCTATAACCAGCAGGGGGCGCTAGAGATGTAATTATGAGAGCACCAAGGTAGCTGTAATCATGCTGTGATTAAATAACATGACAAACTACAATCATTTGTAGCTCTGTTATATACAACTAAATTAATTCAAATCACCTCACGCCTCACGCCTCACCTTGGCGTAAAACTAAAAAGCCCCGTCAAAAATGAGAAGGGAAAGATATACAATCAGCTTTGAGGTGGTAAGTATACGTTTTTAGCTTTTTTTGTAAATAAGCAACACCATTTTAAAATTAGTCTTTTAAAATATGTACCATAAAGTGCATTGTAGGTAGTTTTATGCTTACTAATTTCTAATTTTAGTTTGCTGACTCATGATTCACTCTGCATATACTGGTAAGTGTGATTTGTCTAAGGCCTTGACAGACTGTAAAGGTTCAGGAGTGACAACCACTTTTACATTCTGGAGCAAATCCCCTAATCGTTCCGTGTGTACGGAACACGACTTGCTGCTGAAATTGCAATGACTGACACTGCGGTAATCACTGCAATGTTCTGGTGTTTTATGTGCTTGGTATCAAAGTAATTTTACAGCGACCAAAGACTCGCTATGTTCTACAAGTGTTGCCATGTCCACTTATTATAAGTGAATCAAATTTATGTATATATTAAATTGGGAAGGTGCAATATCATTGGTCGTATTTTCAATTTGAAGAATTTGGATTTATTGTGGCTTATAATGTGCTTGTTCTTGTTTTTCTAACAAGATCTGGCAACACAAATGGGTCAAGGTTCATATCTCCTTTCCCAGGGTTTTTTTTTTTTTTTTGCACTGCGCATACAGATGTTTGTTTAAATACATCATTAACAACTAGCTGTTTAGTTCGATTTCATGCACAATGCATAGAATTTTTGTAATTGTGTCATTCCTACAGTTTGGTGGATTTTGGCCTGGGCAGATTTGTTGAAAACATTTTTAATATTCAACTATTTTTTTGTCTTGTCAGAGGGAGAAAATATCTGTCTATCATAAAAAGCACACTGGGGTCAATCTCAGGCGGGTATAACCCAAAAACCCTGACCAAGTATTGGTTGCACGTTCACATTCTATGGAACTTGTACACCCTGTTACATGACAATATAACAATGCAATGCAATGTGTAACCCATAACAGGGTGGACGTTTTAAGCTAATAAAGGCCATCACTCGCGAAGAAAGAACATGTAAGCAGAAGATTAACATTTAGAAAGAATTTTAAAAGATATATAAAATCTCTAAAAAAAAAAAAAAAAAAAAAAAAAAAAAAATGAAAAAAAAAAATCAAGTATAAATTGACAACAGAGTGGACATGTTATGTTTTACGCTATTAGATAAGTCACCTAAAAATTAGGAAAAAAATGAAAAGTTTATGATGGATTCTTACTTTTTTTTTTGGAATGCTTTCCCTCCAAGAAATGATGTCACTTCTAGCAAGTCATGTAATTTAGGGCATATGCTTAAGATTTTAAAGGGTAAATAGCACAGATGTAACATGGTGGACTGGAGTTTGAGGGACATAAACTCATTTAATGGTTTTACACATTTAAAAATATGTATGAATATTTTATGTCAATAAGAATAAGTAAGTGCATATGCTAATTCTTAAATTAATAATTTAGAAATATATATGTAACCTTTATTTCAAAGTGAAGTTGAGAAACCATTTTTGGGGACATGGGGATTTGCCTGTCAAGTTTTTTTTTTTTTTTTCTTATGTACTAACCATTATGAATTTGTGTACGTCTATGCATGGAAAAACATGTGGCATTAAAGTTGATCAACATTTAAAATTTAAAATATGCAGTATTGTTTCATGGGGACATAAAATACACCAAACTGTAGGAATGACTCAAATGCGGTTGTCACTACTTGAATTTTCCGGGAGTTAATTCGGTTGTAGAATGTGGTTGCCACTCCCATAAATGACTATATTTCAAACCAGCAGCGAGGCTGTGTGTGTCTGAAAAAGAAGGAGTGTGGTGTAGACAGATCCTCAGCATTGTGGTGCATTAACGCCCATAGAGCATCAAACAGTAAGAGGGTGAAAGGCCTGGGTTTGGCTCGGTCACCTTCCAGAGGCTTGACAATCTGGAGTTTCTCCGGCAGGTAGGATCGGGTGCTGTAGATGGAGTAAACCGAGTGCAGGGTGCCAAGAGACATGATGCTGTCTGCCGGAGTAAGAGGACCGCCGTCTTCACTGCCACTACCAACATCTCTGTCCTCGTACAATTCGCTTTTGTCTTCTGCCAGGGCGTTGAGTTTACGCTCTCTCTCCTCCTCAAAGAAACGGCGCTCGCTAAGGTAGTTGTCTCGTCGAAGGGAAAGACGACGCAGTGCCGCCTCCAGGTCATGGGAGCCGGGTGTGCCAGGCGTGCCAGGCTTTCTGTTCGAGTCATTAGAGCTGAAACAAATATTACAGGAAAAAAAATCAATACAATGTGTTCCGATGTCAACTACACTCTTTAAAATAAAGCCTTTTTTTTCCCCACAGAAAAATTATTTTCGGTTCCCCAAGAGCATTTCACTAAACAGTTCTTAAAAGAACCTTTTTTTTTTTTTTAGTGTGAAGAATATTTGAAAGAGTTAGTTCAACCAAAAATGATAAGTCTGTCATCATTTACTCACCCTCAAGTTGGTCCAAACTGGTATGAATTTCTTTCTTCTGCTGAACACGAAAGAATATATTTTGAAGAATATGGGTAACCAAAATGGCCCAGGGCCCCACTGACTTCCATAGTATGGGGAAAAAAATACTATGGAAATCAATGGGGCTCAATTGTTTGGTTACTGACATTCTTTAAAATATCTTCTTTTGTTTTCAGCAGAAGAAAAACATTTATACAAGTTTGGAACAACTTGAGAATGAGTAAATGATGACAGAATTTTCATTTTTGGGTGAACTATCTCTTTAATAAATCTAAAGAACTCTTTTTGTTGAAATGTTCTATGGATGGTAAAGGTTCTTCATGGAACCACAGAAGCCAATAAGGAACCTTTATTTTTAAGAGTGTAATGAGAAACTTCCTAAATGTAACGACTTCTATTGTTTTAATATAAATAGAATAAATAAACAAATATCAAAATACTTACCAATAATGTTATAGTATAACAGTACAATAATGACAAATTATATTTATGATATAATATAATGATATTTTGATACTATTTAAATGATACTATTTTTAAAATAGAAAACTGAAGTGACACTAATGTCAAATTTTGGCATCACAATATTATAACATACAATATGAAGAAAATTGATATTTATTTTGAGATTTACTAACTATTACATCTAAAAGTGTTATTTAAATTATTCGTGTTTTTAAAGATGAATCAATAATAACATAGTAGTTATAGTTACTACAGAGTTACCCAAAGACTAATCCTAACCATAAAAGTAACTTAAAATGACAACAACTAAATACAGTAAAAAGAGTAAAATTGTGAAATACTATATACATATAATATACAGTAATAATAATAATAAAAATTTTTTTTATATATTTTAAAACAATGTATTTATGTGACGGCAAAGCTGAATTTTTAACATTATTACTCCAGTCTTCAGTGTCACATGATCCTTCAGAAATCATTCGAATATTCTGATCTGGTGCTCAGTTATCATCAATTATTAAATCTTAATTATTCCAAACTTTTAACAGGTATTGCATATACACAACAGTTCAAAAATTTAAGGGTCAGTAAGATTTTTTTTAAAAGAAATTAATACTTTTATTTATCAAGGATGCAGTAAATTGATAAAAATGGACTTCAACATTATTATAAAAATATTCTTTTTCACATACAGTAAATGCTGTTCTTACATTTGTAATATTTCTGATCAAATAAATGCAGCCTTGATGAGCATAAAACACTTCTTTCAAAAACATTAAAAATCTTACTGACCCCAAACTTTTGAAATGTAGTATATATAGTTTTTCCACGTGAAGATGTCCCTGGATGTCCACAAAAAGAATTTGCTCACATATGGGGACAAATTTGTCCCCAAACTATAGTTAAGTAAACACGCACAACATGTTTCTTATTGCTAATCATATTGCTCAAAAATGTATGGTGGAAAATCATGTTTGTTGCTCTTACCTATCTTGAGGTGACTGGGTTTCCAGCAGCATACTGTTAGTGCGGTTGTCCATTTCAACACCGTCCCCTCCGTACATGCTCGATCGGGGTGTGCTCAGACAGCTAGAACGCCTGGAGTTCATAGAGGATGTCTGATTGGACCCTGGGATGTTCATAGGGGATGGGCCCATAGAGCGTTGCCGAACTGTCTGGTTGATGTTACGCACCGTCTCGAAGACACGTTTTGGGTGCAACCTAAACAAAATTTTTTCTTAGTCTTTGATGGATTACAATGTCATCCTTGGAGAATTTGAAACTACAAACTGATGAAATTGAAAATGTTACAGGAAATAATTTTAAACATAAAATGATTTGTATTTGAAATATACAAATATATATTTTATATTTCTATAAATTTGACTCTGCATGCAAATGCAGAATATGAGACATACAGGCAGGACACGCAAAATGACACACAAACATACCTTTGTTCCTCCACGTCTGGATCAGACATCTGAATCTCTTTCCTCATGGTGCCTTCAATTTCAGCAGCTAAAGAGTCCTGTTACACACACAGCACAAACACACCATTAGCCAGGGGAATAAAAGCGCTAGTGTATGCATTTATCATTATGTGTGCATTTATTTATCAAAGTATTGCTGTTATACAACATGCTAAACTGCAGAATGTTCACCTAATTGTAGTCAGACAAAGACTCAGTGTTCTACTTACTGTGTAGGACACTGTATACGGACTACTATTTTGTGAAAATACTATGTGAAACAGTATGCTGTACAGTAATAAATGGTTTAAAAGTAATACACTTCTGTCTTATAATCTTGGAAATAAAAATGATTATTTGTATTTAAATCGAATTTTGTGTAAAGATGTCTTGAGCAGTCACAAAAGATATATTAAAAATCTTAAATCATTTTACTTTGGTTCATTCGTCCCATGAAACAGAAGGTCAAGTTGAGCGCACTGCATTGAAAGATACAGTATTCCCAGCAATGTGTTTTGCAAATAAAATACAAAATTACAAAAAAATACAAAACTTTGCATTTCATACTGTATACATAATGCATACTATAGTATAGTAAAGTAGTATGGCAGTATGCTTTTCTGAACAACACTTCATATGCATTTATTAAATAATAATAAAATAAAGATCATTACAATAATAAAACAAAATATAATAAATATATATATAACTAATAAATAACAAATATAACTATAATACAAAAGATAAAACATTATAATATACAACACATTAATAATAAATAAATAATTAAATAATAATAATATATTAGTAAAAAATTAAAATTTTAATAAAATATGTACAAATTATGTTCTTTTTTCTTGTTGTCTGTTTCTCACCATGGGGAACAGGCCGAGTGAGTGGAATCGTCGCGGTGTACTGAGAGGCAGCGTTTTATTCCTGAAGTTCTTCAGTTCCTCCTGAGCTTCATGAAGCATCTCCATACACTCGGCATACTTATCCTCTAGCTCCCTCAGCTAGACAAAGAAACAGATAAAGACTGAGATAAAGAGACTTATAGCAGGTAAAACAGCAGTAAAAATCATTTAATGAGTCATATATCATGGATTCAATTCAAATCAAATAATTCACAACCTTTTTATTATTAATTGTTAAATGGTGCCATTTTAGTGTAATTACAGTTTGTAAATATGCTGGTAGAGATGTGGTACGTTTGAAAGTGTGTGCATGTTACCTCTGCAGTTAGTGCTCTTTGGGCGTCTTTAGCAGCTCCCAGATGCTGGGTGAGCTCTTCATTTTCTAGTGCATACTGAAAAATAACATACATTACACATGAATAAATGTGCTTCTTATAACTGACAGTACAAGCTAAATGAAATGAGATCCAAATAGAAAACTTTAATAGAAAACAAGAGAAATTTTAGCTTAAATTACACTAAAGAAAACTTGTCCAGTTAAAAAATAAATAAATAAAAAAGTATATTAAATAATATTAACACAATATTATTATTATTTTGGCATTAATATATTAATGTATTATTATTGTTAATAAACAGGCAATGAATTAATCAAAAAACGGTCTCTTAACATTGTTCAACTGTCATCATGCTTATTGTAATTTTTCCCAATTCATTTGTACACAAGCCTGTCTCTGACTAGCGCTGTTACGTACTGTAGGAAAATTATTTCCCACGGAAACAGTCAATTATATGGTTAATAGTTCATGGACCCTTATGACATATTTCTGCAATAATTAACATTGTAAATCATGCATATATATATATATATATATATATATATATATATATTTTTTTTTTTTTTTTTTTTTTTTTTTTACGTACATATATAACATTATTATAATTATGAAAAGAAAAATAATATTTTCTATGAATCTCTATAGAGTGCAGCAGTCGGGTTCCGGAAGCAAAAACACAAGGAAATTGATTTTGAACGGTAACTTATAAACCTTTAAAGACAGACCTACTGTGAGCTACAAGGTTGTTAATCCATGGTATTTGCTCCTGTTGAAGCCAATAGTCCACATTATTTCAGCATATTTTTAAAATAATTGTGTTTAACAGTGGAACTCCTGGTGAAAAATATTATTACCCATGATGGTGTACAGAAAATTACACCAATCAGACAGTTGAAAAAAGCAACACCCTCGAAAATACTCCCATGAGACACTGCGAATGACATAATCCAGTCGATCTCTCTACGCTCTCAAAATACTGAATGTTTATATATATATATATATATATATATATATATATATATATATACACCGATCAGGCATAACATTATGACCACTGACAGGCAAAAATGACCACCTCTGACTGGCTTGGTTCATGGCTTATAACTCTTTAACTAAAACTACTTTAAAATCCCTATGGGAAAAATGGAAAAAAGAAAAGAAAAAAGATGAAAAGGGTATAGTTGCCATGCTGTATAGTTGACGTCTGTGTTCCTAATCTGGAAATGTAAAAAGAGTGCCTCTGCAGGATGCCATAAATGACCAATCAGAAACAAGTATTTCAGAAAGCCATGTATTAATCATGAGAACTCACAGATTTGGCTTTTTTCTGCAGGTCCACGATCTGTGAGAGGAGGTGTGTGATTTCCTCTTGTTGGCGAGAGGCATCTTCTGTTTTCTTAGCCAGCTCCTCCGCAATGGTGGAGATCTGTATGTTAGCATCTCCTAAGGGGAAAAAGATACACTTCAAATACACCTTTAGTAAACACAAAACGTGGCAAGTCCCTAATCCCCTTTAAAGGCACGTTATACAGTTGACTAACCCCTTGGTATCTGCACTGCTAAGCTACAAGAGTGGAACAATAAGGTAATGAATAGCATAAATGAATTTAACTAGTACAGGATGGGTTGTAATATCAGTTTACACTGGGAGGGAATGTGATCGTTGATGGTGTAATAGCTGGATCTACTCACTGAGCTCTTTAACACAGTCATTTACAAGCTGTTGTTCTTTTTCTTCATACGAGATGGTCTCTGTCTCCAAGTGATTCGCCTGTAAACACACACACACACACACACACACACAAGCACACAATAAAGAATGATTTGAATAAACAATGGAGGCATCATTTTACATGGCTGCTCCTTTGTTTTAGGGTAGAAGAACAGAAGAACAGGTTGTGTCTTAAGTGCCCATATTGTAGAACAAAACAATCAAGGTAGAATATAATCTACAGAAACAGGCAAAAGTTGCCATCTAGCTCTGTTTACACAAGCTTTTTGTTTTCATGTCATGGCCCAGGTTAACGTGGCTCACATACACTGAGAAATGTTATACAGTGATGTCTTAAGAATTGGTTTCACTTTCTAAAATGTTTGGGTGTGAATAGGTCTTGTGTGGGTGTGGATGTAGATTTCATAGTCAGTGAAGCATGGAATTCCATCTGTCTGCTGGGGTCAGATGCCCGACACACGTCACTGCAGATCTACAGTTACAGTGAGGGGGGCAATACAGTGAGAAAGAGCTACTAGGTGGGTGATTAAAGGTGATACGACCAAAATTTTATATTTACTTTTAAATAAAAGTAATTTTATTTCACGATAATGATATATGTGACCCATACTGGCAAAATGAGTCGGAATGTGCACAGGTTAATTTCGACCTACAGGCAAAACAAGTAAAAAAAAAAAAAAAATGTTGATTTTGGTTGAATTTTAAGGTTTTCACTAAAAATTTGTTCATTAAGCCCCCATCTAGTGATGCAGATGCTTCAAATAGCAATTAAAGATATAAAAGTATCTTTATTTGTATGTTTTCTGAGAGGAGTACCTTTCCTTTGTCAATGAAAAATGCAGTTTTTCTCTGCTCGCTTCACCACTCGCGCTTCCCCACAGCAACTTCCTCAGTCCAAGTTCGGTATCGTTTTAAAGCACAGAATTCCAACCTTGTGAATTTCATAGCGAATTTTTGATGACATGAGTCTGAACCAATGAAATGTGATCTTCAAACTCATGCTGATTTAAACAAATCAATCTTACTAGCGCTGAGTGACATATCCGAAGCAAAATCAGACTTTGCTCACTCTATCGACTTCAAACAGGTGTCATTTTTGAAATTTTGCCAGCATGGGTCACATATAATATGATATTGTTTATGTATTTTGTATTTTATTTTATATTTGTTATTAAAAATAAGAACAAAGATACAAATTGTGACACTGTCACATAAAAGACATGTTGTACTGCTCTACTTATTACAATGATTTTATGTATAAATAGAGTTAATTGGTTTAAGTGTTTTTTAGTTCATCCTCTTATTTTAAGTGTGTGTGTGTGTGTGTCTTTAAGAAAGGTATGGTTATATAGGAACTACACCTATATAAGAGAGCAGCATGGCAAACAAACAAATAGTCACTACATACATGAGGAGTTTCTATCTTATGGACGTTCCCTTTCAGTCACAAACTTCAAGCCTTTTGGATTATCACTTTATTGGACTGTATATACACTGGTGGACACTCACATTGGGACTTGTCAACACATTAGGATTCTTATGGACTGTTTTAGGGTATGGTGCATTGGACTCTATGCTATGCTAACAGCCTGAGATTTCCTAGTTTTATTGTGTTGTTTTAAAGTCTTATGTGATATTGTAAATACACCATTCTTATCCACTTTAACCTATGTTTTATGTCTCATTATTTTAACACCTGACTACTCACACAGTAAAATCTGACCCCATTTGTTACCCAACTGATTCAGCTGACTGTTACAGAATTACAGTACAAACAATAAGACTAATACAATATAAGAAAGCTACAAATGAAATAAACAGTGCTTTAATGTTTTCAGGTATTCTAAATTTACAGTAGCATTCTATAAATTGAATCTAAAAACTGAAATTAAATAAACCATGTTGTTTATTATTTGATTAACATTAAGGAGAAAGACATCAGCCGGTATAGGCTACTGTCACTTTAACTTGTTACACATCCAATTTCGTTCTCAACTCTTCACATTCACGTATGACATAACCGACTGTTTACACATGAATATTCACCAAGACAGGCGTTTTGACATCATTTTGTGTGTATTTGACTGTTTAAGTTGCAAAAGAGAGCTCAATTTGAGACTGCATGCTCTTTGGCGTGTGTCAGTCATATTGTTATCGTTCTAACTTGTCAGTAAGTTTAAATAGTCTTGAGCTGAGCAGATATTTTACACAGAATAGCAAAATACCTCCCAGCCGTAAAAGCTGATAAAGGTAAATAAAAAGTCTGAAGAGCTGGTGAATTTACTGTATGAATTTACTTAGTTATAATTCTATAATCCAAAGCTGTATTTTTTTAATAATTATTATACAATTATTATGACCACATATTAACTTAAAGAAGAGAGAACATGAACTATTTTCCTTTTATATTTATATTTAAATATATATTAAATATGTACTTTTCCTTTTTCTTTCTCACATATCTAAGTGTATTTTATTATAGAGATTATTAGAGGTAATACAGTTCTTATTTTACTAAAGCACACAGATAATGCTCAAACGTCTTTATCCGAGAATGAAGTTGGGTACATACATTGTGTTTGTCTTGGAAATGTGATATGCCTGAAACCCTGATAAGTTTGATTGGTGGCTGTTTTGAATAATATAATACAAAACCTTAATTCATTCACTGAGCAGTGGAAGGACGTGAGGTCAGGCCTCACTCTCTTACCTCTGATCGCAGGACGATGTTCTCTTCCTCCAAGTCCTGGAGTTTTTTCTGCAGTGAATCCAGAGGGAGGTAAGTTGGGAGCGTGAAAGATGAGTCATTTCTGCGAATACTGCAAATAAAAAATAAATAAAAATTAAAAAAAAAAAAAATCACAGACTGATAGACTGACTTCTTCAGTACACAGAAATGTCCTCACTGAAAATTCCATATTTAGCTAGATATGTACATTTGTCAGGCAAAATAGAAAAATAATAGTATCCACATAATTTGAGGTATCAATCCTGCCCATGGCACAAGTATCAAGTAAATCTGTTGTCTAATATATGGACTCACGGTGTGGTAGAAGCAGACTCTCCATCACTCTCTTCAGCTGCACTTGTGTAGAACTGCAGAAGTTCATCCTTCATTGAGAGATCATGACGCAGCTGAGACACCTGCATGCACACATACAAACTCACTGTATGATCACAACAATAACCGTGGGCTCAAATGGAGCTCAAACATCCAGCTACATATATAGACTGTCTCAACGGGTACTTTAATTCCTTCTTAAAATGTCTATAAATTTTAATTTTCAAATTGTATCTGCATGGTTTCCTCCCATTCCTGTTTTTTTATTTATTTATTTATGTTCAATGTCAATTATAATTTAATAATGTATTCAGCTAATAAACAATTTTAATTGGTACAATTTCCCATGTCAATATTCTTTTTTTGAGATATTATAGGACCAAGCAGATAGAGGGGTAAAACACATTAAATTCATATTTATAAAGCTTTAAATTCATAGTTATGTTCATTTAAAACAGGTTCAGTCATCTTCAAACAGCAGGCTTGTTTCACCTTTCCATTTTCTCATCTTACCTCTTCTCGTATGTGCTCCACCTGCTCCTCCAGGAAGGTGTTCCTCTCACTGAGGGTTTTGTTCTTTTTCAGCAGAGACTGGCCAATACGTGCTGCCAACTCCAAATCCCGCTCTTTCTGAAATGACATATAGCGGGATGTGACCGTTTGATTCACAGTCACATTAGCAAAATATAGGCAAAATTGAGGGCAAAAAAGGTCCATTATCTAAATAAATAATAATATCCCGGATATTACATTCTACTAGTTCACCATAATTATAATCTCCCAAAAACATATGGAAACATCACCCAGTGCAGGAATGCAAGACATATTAATCAATCGTATTAACTATTATGGTACATTGTAAGAGCTACATCACAACATCTGGGATATGCTTTAAAAAAAAATATTTTTAAAAAACTTTATTTTGAAATGACTGCTAAGACCCATCCTCCCACTTCACATAGCTTACCTCCTCCAGGAGACGTGTCACAGCATCTATGTCATTATATGTCTTAGTCATCTGGCCCACTCGATCAGCACATAGAACTGTGGAAACAGAGAAATGAAAAATGAAACATTTCTAAGTTAAAGCTACATTGTGTTTAAAACACAAAAGTATCCGTATGTAATGTATGTAATGTAATCAGTATGTAGGTGCCTACGTGCTTTTTACATACTCCCTTGTGAAAAAGTATACTTAAGCATATTTTTAAAAAATGGGGGCTCGTCCGGGATTATAATAGAACCCTGTATTTCTTTCGATCATTTTTTTGAGTGTGTGTATTAGTATGTTAGACAACATATCAATATAAGTGCACTTCTTTGAAGTTCAACAAAACACTAATGCATTATTTAAAGTGTACTTTAATGTAAAAATATTAATTTGACATTTTTACAAAGCACAGTTTTTAAATGTGTACTTAATTAAACTCTAAGTACAATTAAGTGGCCTTTTATATCATTAAAATTATATTATCTGAAAAGTACTGTTTTTTAAATATACTTTTAAGATTTGAAGTACACTACAAGTGCACATCCATCACAATTAAGCACACTTCTTTTACACAATGGATGACACATGATTCTGATTCTCTTTGCATTGACTCCAAAATCCCAAGTGATACAAAATGATCAAATAATGATTTATAAATTGATGTATGTAAATAAGAGACTATAACATTAAACAGATGTTTATATTCTTTTACAGGTCATATTGTTTACATGGTCTAACTAATTTTTCTTCCAGAATCTAATCTTTGCTATAATAGTATATATACTATAATATTTTCTCATTATCAACAGGTCAGCATATTTCAGCTTATAAATAGCTCAGTGGATTTATTGTAGTCACATCCAGCAGATCTTTCCTGCCTGTCTGTTTGAAGCAAAACATAATTAGCACAATATAATATGTTTACAACCTACTATATATTCCTCTTATTATGCAATATATTTCAAGTCCAAAGATGAAATTAACAATTTTAGAGGTAACACTGAGCAATATAAATAATTGTAAAACATGCGTAATGGAACTCCCATTTTTTCTATACATTAACATTTTAAAGTTGCAGTGTATAATTTCTGTGCCACCAGAACCACCAAAAACAAACAAACAAACTAACAAAATGCAGAATTTATCAGTCATTCCATTGTTTTCACAAACAGTTCTAAACTCACGCCATTGGTTGGCTAGTCAGGAAGAAAAAAGGCCACGGTGTTTACACTATTAGGAGAATGTAACTAAAATGGCTTCATTTATAGTATATTTATCATTTGTAATATATTAAGCTGTAATAGGAGAAGATATTTAACAATGATACATTGAAACGCTTTCATTGGCACAATAAACACTACATTTACATATTTGCTGTACTGCTGGTGAGAAGGCCATATGACAATGATGCTTCCAATGGTTCAAAAGTGGCACAACTACAGAAGCTCTTTAAGTTAAGTGTGGTGCTAAAGAATCAAATGCAAAGCAGACATTTCCATCTGCGTCACACATAGTACAGAACGAGCACAGACCAGCACCTGAATCCAACACCTAGATATTGACCACCCAACCATAAACACATCTGCTCCATACTGTTTTTCTTCTGAAACGATCAACTCTATAACAGTACAGAACATTTTCAGTGTTATTATTTGATCATGGTTAAACATTTATTTAGGAACTACACATGCTTTCACTATACTGTAGGTTAAACTTAGAACTGTGAGTCACACTACAACAATGGCTGATAGGATATGGCCCAATGGTAAACCTAACAAACCCACCCAATACATGGTGTTGCTGGAGTGATATTGTTCTTATAAGAACTTGAGAACCACTGTTGTCCTGGTCACAATCAATACAGAACAAAGTCCTAAAAAAATCAGCATTTAATTAATGATCCACCACCAAAATCAATAATAATTATAAAAAAAAAAAAAAAAAAAAGTAAAAATCATAATAAATTAGTCTCACTTAACAGTAGCTTTAAATGCATAAAATACCAGCTAAAAAGGAAAAACAACACGAATAGAAAGGTGTTTAAGCTTACTGACACCAATGAATTTCTTTACAAAACTACTATTTTAATTAATACTTTTTAAATGGTTGGTTATTTTGAAGAAATCTATGTAATAAAAAATTAAAATAATATAAGGAAGGTAAATAATATCTAGTCCCATTATGCAAAAATAGTCATAATATAGAATGAGCAGAGGTGTTTAATCTTTTGACTGACAATGTATGTGGCATGTTGTTATGCATTACAAAAATGTAAAAGACATCTCAAAACCTCACTGAACAGAATATATACACCATGTATAAA
The DNA here is from genome assembly GCA_037101425.1 of Elopichthys bambusa. Lineage (NCBI taxonomy): Eukaryota > Metazoa > Chordata > Actinopteri > Cypriniformes > Xenocyprididae > Elopichthys > Elopichthys bambusa. The sequence continues at coordinate 9,395,087 of CM074439.1, forward strand.
ATGGTTCCTATTAGTTCCTGTCCTTGATTCTGATTGGTCAATAGCTATGTTTTATTCATGATAAAACATGGCTATGACCACTTAACCCAACGGTTCTGTGTATCACTACACAACACCCTTAGCAACCACTCTTAGCAACGTAAACGTTATGTTCTCAACTGATATTGTTCATTGAAGCTCACTGTATTATGTAGAAGAGTATTGTGAGAAAATAGAGTGAGCAAGTTTATTACCTGCATTAAGATTTAGCATTTTCCTTCATGTCAGTCCTATGTTCATAATAAAAAATCTGTTTAAATGTCCGATGTATTATCCTGTCCTTTTAACAGTTAAGGAGTTTACCCATGTCTGACAGTGCTAGTCAAAGCATTTGTCAGATGTTGTCTTCTTGTTCCGTGTTCACAACAGTTCAGCCTTTTCAATGTAAAAATCTTCGCTACTGACTGACACACTCAAAGACAATCTTTGCCGCCATCTAATGCCGTAATAATGTAACTTCTGTTGCTGTTCACAGTCAGGGACTGTTTTTTCTGGCGGAAGGAAGGCTTTAGTGAAAGTTTACTTCATGAAAGTTGCATTGATACATATTTTTGGCTTTAATATTTGTATTGTGTGGTAACCGTTTTTTAAAAGCAATAAGGTACTCGAGGCTAGTGCTGTATCGTGAATAAGTCTACACTTCGCGCCATGCCTAACAACGCCCTTCAGCTGTGACTTATTCAGCCTCTCGTACTTTATTGCTTACATATCTCACACCACATTAGAAGGATATCACATTATATACCTTTCATGGTTCAATGGTCATCCCAACAAATTAATTTGCTTATCAAGGTTTATTTACATGACCAAGTTAGACTACAACTGCTGGTCTAAGCTCCCAGGACAGTGTGTTTCAAACAAATTTTTCCATCCACCAGCATGGGTAGAGATTTACTTCAATTACCCCGGTACCATGACCCTCAACATCAGACAGAACAACAAACGAAGCTCAACCGTACACAATGGCCATGCCATCAGATCAGCTCCCAATGCACAGAGATAATTATTCCCATAGTGTAAACTGGACACAAAGAACGCAGCCAGGCATTAAAAGCTCCCGCACGTCTTGTTTAGGGAGTTAATAAAGGTGACTTTCTTCACCCTGAAATAACCTCCAATAAAAGTCAGTTTGCAATTGCACATACAGAAATAAACATTTCCAGCTTTTTAATAGCGGCTATATATATAATGCATTATAAATGTATTGTTAGGGAGTTATAAAAGATATATGCTCTATAATAAATATTGCAATTTGTTAGGATATAATCAACTTACTGATTGCTACACTGCTAAAGAGCATAACGCAACAAAAAAATACATAAAACACATGATATATCCTATGGAATTTTGCATTGATCATGTGTTTTAATCCATTACACAGTATAACAATTAATAAGGTACAGTGCTCAGCGTAAATGAGTACAAGATGGAACTGCAACCATCTCACAGAGGCGTCCAGGTCGTCCACGGAAGTTAACACCTCAACACGAGCGTCTTCTGATGAGAAGGGTTGAAGAAAATCGGCAAAAAGCCCGCCTAGAGTTTGCCAGAGCCCATGCTGACAAAGATGAAAACTACTGGGACTCTATACTCTGGAGTGATGAGACCAAGATAAATGTTTTTGGAACTGATGGCTTCAAAACTGTATGGCGTAGCAAAGGTGAGGAATACAAAGAAAAATGCATGGTGCCTACAGTGAAACATGGTGGTGGCATTGCCTTTATGTGGGGCTGCATGAGTGCTGCTGGTGTCGGGGAGCTGCATTTCATTGATGGCATCATGAATTCACAGATGTACTGCTCTATACTGAAAAAGAAGATGCTACAATCACTCCATGCCCTTGGTCGTCGTGCACTTTTCCAACATGACAATGATCCTAAACACACATCTACGGTGAAAGTGATTCAGTGGCTCCTGATCTGAACCCAGTCGAACACCTATGAGAAATTCTGAAGAGACAAGTTGAGCTTCACTCTCCATCCAGCATCCACTCTCTAAAAGAGGTCATTCTTGAAGAATGGAAAAAGAGAGAAGTTGCAAAATGTCGCCAACTTGCGTACTCATTTTTGCATCACCTTAATTTGAGTAAAATTGAAGAATGTGTAATCTAAGTTATATTATTAACATTACTTCCATGTTATAAGTTAAACAGATGTTATATTAAACTTGTTTTTGTGTTCATTGAGATATTGTTTAAAATGTTACTTTTCAAAGGGAGTGTACTCATTTACGCTGAGCCCTGTAAGTTTGTATTACAATGTATTATAACTGAGGTTACAATTACTAATGAGAACATACAGCTGTTTACATGTATATGTATATTCTTAAAAACCCTGCTTGTTTTATCAATATAAAATACATTTGATGATTTAGAAGAAAAAAAAAAAAGATTAAAGTGTCTGAACATTAACCTATGATTTGCCTGTAATTACATATATACTGTATATATATATATATATATATATATATATATATATACACAGATAAAAAAGAGGGGAAAATGACAGACAACCAAAAACTAGCAGAATAAATACAAAAACAAGTAGTTCGTATGATTAAACACACCTTAACTTAGGAATTGCTGAAATTTCAGGACACATACGCACCTATATTTTTTTCTTCAAAAAGTCTTTTTTCCAATGTACTGGTACAAAAATAAACTTGTGAGACAAAATGTATTACTATTGTACTATTTATTATTTATACTTATAAATAATAAATAGTAAATGTATCATAAATAAACGTACTATTTATAAATATTACATTTATTTATACTTATATTGACATTTATTACTATTGTCAATTCCTAATAATAATAATAATAACAATAATAATCTGTTAATAATAATAATAACACATTCTTATTCTTATTATATTCAACACCAAAGGCAATTTTCATGTCTTTAACAGAGTAGTTTATGGAGTACATAAACAAACCCTTACAGAAGTATATAAAAAAAAAAAAAGGTAATATTGACATTAAAGAACATTTTAAATAAAACTTTTGCCTAATTATATTAAAAGCAGGGCAGTCTTAAAGTAAAAAAGGAAAAACAGGGTTGATATAGTCAGTTATTACTGTAGTTATATAATGGCATACGTGCAGTGCATGCTGGCATGCATGTTGTACCAATATGAGTGTGTGTAGTGTTGACATGATCAACCCTATGAAAAGCTCTGAGACAGTGCACTTTTATAATAAACCTAAGCAGCACATTATGACCTTAATTAGTCATAATAAAAGCTAAATCACATTTTAATACTTGTTCCTGAAACTTTATGATTAATACAATGAAACCAAATGATTCAAACTGTGTAACTTACTGATTTCCTTATAGCTTTGACACAAATAAAGGTGTTCTAACACAAATGACAGGCTGTGTGTTTACACTCACATCGAATAATATGAAATACGAATAATGATTAGATCTGGGCAGAGAGAAACCCAATAAGAAGGGGAATCTGATGTGTACATTTTAAATGTCCTAACAAGTTATGTCATCACCAAACAAAGATGGAAAAACCTGTTTAGATGGTTGTGATTTCAGACTAAGACATTCTTGAAAGTTACTTTGACAGTACGTCTCTTTAATAACTTTTAAGAGGATCAAACTGTCAAAGAGCAAATGTACTGTACCTTGCTCCAGCGTATACGGCTCTGCATCTTCATCATCCTCATCATCAGCACTGTTTGAGCTTAAGAAAGATGAGGTAGATATTTCCAGTATCTCTGAGGAAGAGTCAAACTCAAAGTACTCCTCATCAGAGCAATTAAAAGGCAATGCCATGCTGTCACTGGGCTAGTTACACCCAGGCTGGCTCAGTCGTCTCAGGTCCACAGCCATGAGTGAGACTGTAATGTTGGGCTGGACATATAACCTCAAAGATCAGATAGACAGTCTCTGACTGACACACACCTGTTATAGGAGACTCAATGCTCGGACACTACCATTCTCTACCAAACAGCAGGTGAGGTGTCACTAAAGTAGGAAGAAAATAACAAATACATTTTTGCAGATCAGCCTGCATTTATGTATAGGACTGAAAAGCTTATGAATTAAAAAAATGAACAGATTGCATAAGGTTTTATGTCAAGACTATTCTAATATAAAGAAAAATGTGACCCCCCTTCTGCAGAGGAAGGAAAGGTACTTTCCACTGATGCACCATGGCAACTGATCAAGGCGTGACTGAGTTGTGTTTGACTACACCTGTCGTGTGGGCGGAGCCCGTTTATATTCCCTGATGAAAAGTTTTCACATTGCCATAGAGAAGGCAAACAGGACATTTGACACAACAGGAACTATAAAGGAAAAACAAAATGAGACACCTGTTAATAATATATACAGTGGGTACGGAAAGTATTCAGACCCCCTTAAATTTTTCACTCTTTGTTATATTGCAGCCATTTGCTAAAATCATTTCAGTTCATTTTTTTTCCTCATTAATGTACACACAGCACCCCATATTGACAGAAAAACACAGAATTGTTGACATTTTTGCAGATTTACTAAAACATCACATGGTCCAAGTATTCAGACCCTTTGCTCAGTATTTAGTAGAAGCACCCTTTTGATCTAATACAGCCATGAGTCTGTTTGGGAAAGATGCAACAAGTTTTTCACACCTGGATTTGGGGATCCTCTGCTATTCCTCCTTGCAGATCCTCTCCAGTTCTGTCAGTTTAAGTCTCCACACATACCGCTTAGAAATAAGGCCAAAAAGTTCTATCTTGGTCTCATCAGACCAGAGAATCTTATTTCTCTCCATCTTGGAGTCCTTCAGGTGTTTTTTTTAGCAAACTCCATGCGGGCCTTCATGTGTCTTGCACTGAAGAGAGGCTTCCGTCGGGCCACTCTGCCATAAAGCCCCGACTGGTGGAGGGCTGCAGTGATGGTTGACTCTCTACAACTTTCTCCCATCTCCCGACTGCATCTCTGGAGCTCAGCCACAGTGATCTTTAGGTTCTTCTTTACCTCTTTCACCAAGGCTCTTCTCCCCCGATAGCTCAGTTTGGCCGGACGGCCAGCTCTAGGAAGGGTTCTGGTTGTCCCAAACGTCTTCCATTTAAGGATTATGGAGGCCACTGTGCTCTTAGGAACCTTAAGTGCAGCAGAAATTTTTTTGTAACCTTGGCCAGATCTGTGCCTTGCCACAGTTCTGTCTCTGAGCTCTTCAGGCAGTTCCTTTGACCTCATGATTCTCATTTGCTCTGATATGCACTGTGAGCTGTAAGGTCTTATATAGACAGGTGTGTGGCTTTCCTAATCAAGTCCAGTCAGTATAATCAAACACAGCTGGACTCAAATGAAGGTACAGAACCATCTCAAGGATGATCAGAAGAAATGGACAGCACTTGACTTAAATATATGAGTGTCAAAGCAAAGGGTCTGAATACTTAGGACCATGTGATATTTCAGTTTTTCTTTTTTAATAAATCTGCAAAAATGTAAACAATTATGTGTTTTTCTGTCAATATGGGGTCCTGTGTGTACATTAATGAGGAAAAAAATGAACTTAAATGATTTTAGCAAATGGCTGCAATATAACAGAGTGAAAAATTTAAGGGGGTCTGAATACTTTCCGTACCCACTGTATGTATGTATGTATGTATGTATATTTATTCAGACACCTCATTATTACAGTTTATTCACTATAGTTAAAAAAATGGTAAGAAAATACGACAAGATCTCAAAAATAATCTTAATCATGTCAGATAACACTTAAGCAAAACATGGTCAGGTCAAAGTGTCTGAATAATTTTTGGTTCCAAATTTTTATCAATTTTACTAGTAGTCCACTTTATGAAGAATTTTTGGGCATAATGTGTCACAGTTTACTTCATTTAGCTATCCTCACTTACATAAATGAACTATAGTGTCCTGCACACACTAGTAAAAAAAAAAAAAAAAAAAAAAATACAATATTGATACATCCGTTATATATAATATTTATACATCTGCTATATCGCCTCTATAGACCAGAAATACTGTGAGATCTAATGAGAATTACAATAAAAAATAAATAAATAAATACACCCTAATTTCTTTCTTTGAATTTGGTATGAAATGTGACCGTGTTTTGTGAGATTTACTTAATTACCAAACCTACTAGTAAATTACACCATTTTAAAAATGTAATCTCATGAGTATTCATATGTATTTTACGTCAAATGCGATTCTGCCACACATAGTATTTACTTTGTTTGTATGGACACTAAAACGTACAATATTGACATGCCGACAGCATCTAAAACTTAAACCATTTACGTATGAACAACTTCACAGATGTACGAATGTTAATCCTTATTGATTACATTAATCTTTAACCTACAAATACCTATGTATAAACAATGACCGGGCTGATTATTTCTAGATAACTTGCCTCATAAAACTAAGAGCTAAAGAGAATTTCTTTGGAACGTGCTGAATCATTTTAGTTCATGATAGCGTTATGGTGATAGACTTTACCCTTTAAACTCTAACAACCTTACAACTGGAGTGTGAAGGCATGAGATGTTTGATAACAGCTGTACTTCTACACTTGTGCAACTCCACCTAGTCTAACAATGTAACATGAATCACACATTAACAATTCAGTATGCCTGGTTTGTTGTGTTATCACTCATTTTTCTTGTTGCATTGACAGAATTCAAATGGCTTACAATTGCAATGCAATCTGCAGTACAACGTGGGCCTTTTGATGGACTCCGTTCATATGGAGAAACAATAATAGCGTGACAGGAATGGTGTGATGGCACAATGGCTGTGGCCATGAAGGAGGCGGGATTCTCTTTAGTGTGAACTTAACCAGGGCTAAGCCTTTGTGCTTTAGCTCCATTGAAGAGGAAAATGGAAAAGACAGCCAGAAAATGGTGAAGAATATGCTGAAGGGCTGGGAAAACTTTGAGAGGGGAGGAGAAAGAGAGAATGGGAGTGGGAAATGCAAAAGAGGTCAGATGAGAATGAAAAAGAGTGTGTGTGTGTGTATTCCCCCCTCCGCCCACCCCTGCTAAGGTAATCAATATGCTGTGCGCAAGCGATAGAGACCCAAACCACAACACAGAATGTGGGTCACTGAAAAGTAAAGTTCTGAATAGTATACTGTATCACCAGCTGTACATTATAAACACAAACATATATTATCACATACACTGAGAATTATATACAAAGCTAGTTTTCAGTCAAGTTACTTAAAACATTCATAGAACTGTAGCACAGGGTCTGTTTCAAGCCACAAATATTTAGATCACCTCTTAAAATAAGAAAAACCAATATATGTGAACCAACTGCAAGATCTGGGCACTTGTGACCCACATACAGTAACTGCTGCAGTATTTCTATCAGTGAAAACAGCAGAGCATTCTGAAGCACTTAACGTTCCTTATCTTATCTATGAGCCATTTACCACATACAATAATTACGTCTCAATAATCTTTAACACCGCAGTCTCAGTCTGGGATTTCTGGTCTCTTTGCCTGTCTCTGTGTTTGAAAACACATACACGTTTCTTACAAAAATGCATTGCTTCGATTCAAAAGGCCTTTATTACCCCCTGGAGCCGTATGGATTATTTTTTTTATAATGGATTAATTAATTTTTTTGCTACTATTATAAAGCTTGGAAGAGCAAGGACATTTTAAAATATATCTCTGATTGTGTTCGTCTGAAAGAAGATAGTCATATACACCTAGGATGACTTGAGGGTGAGTAAAACATGGGATAATTTTCATTTTTGGGTGAACTATCCCTTTAAGCCACATTAAACATTTTCTTTTTAATGGTTTACTATGGGAAAATGCTTATTGTAAAATGAGCGTGTTGTGTTTGTAACGGAGGCCAACTAGTAAGAGCTGTGCAAGTAAACCTCCCTCCCCTGGCCTCAAGAGGCACACTAGTGACTAATGCTAGCGGCTGTGGTCTTTAGCGTCCTTGTTAGCTCCCATGCTGTAAACGCCAATTCGATTTTAGTCAAGTTAGTCTTTTAATATCACTGTCTTTATAATATAAACATTATACAAAACTACAGAAATATACAAAACATATACAAAACTGGTTAAAATAACTAGTGGGCAGCAGAGAAAAGCCTTACTTTGCCCTCCAGGTGGGTGTTCCTATAAGGGTGTGATGTCACATGAAAACTATGAATAGCTTGGTCTAGTTTTATGCATGATGGTATGTCTAACCGTTATGATGAAGAGTGTTTGGTACAATATAACATCAGTTCCTTAATAAAACACTTAAGCAAACTCACACCATCCGAGGTGCAGGTCAAAGATAACATCAGTAAATGTAGTTCAGACAGTTGAAATGGCACCCACAATTCTTATCTTGTCAATGAGCCATTGAACACATTTTTACGTCTCTAATCATTTTTAACACGGCAGCCTCTGCCTGAAGGATTTCTGGTCTCTTTGCCCGTTTCTGTGTGCTTGAAAACACGTACACATCTATCTAGCACTTCTGCACTGTTTATTAATGTCTTTACACTAGATTAAAATGATCCATCTCTGTGACTGATTGATGTTTTTATTTGTTCCCTCTATTTAGGTAATGTGATAAAATCGAGACAGAAAGCTATTCATAAAATCCATCACAGACCAGAAAAACAAATAAATATTGCATATGCACAACTTGTCACCAGAACTTGCATAATACGCTGCATGGAGATACAATACAACAGTAAATGACTGGGACAGTGCAGTTTTATGCACAGGATTACGTAACCATTCCAATTTCAAGGAGAAGTATTAGAAGGAAGGAAGGATAAGGCGGCGATCGGTCATCAGAGACCAATAAAACATGCAGCAGGTCTAAATAAGACTACAGTGCTGTAATATAACCTGCTGCTTGTGAAACAGACGGTGTGCATGACTTCATAAGGTCAACACATCATCGATGGCAAAGGTTGATCAGCAAGAGGCAGTGTTGATTTAACAGAGCAGAGCATGACTAAATGTCTGTGTGAACAATCATTTCACAGCTTTGAAATAAGGTGCACAATGATATAAAAAAAGGGTTTTGAAAGAACAGCTTTATGGGTAAAACTTGATCATAACATCATAATGCAGATCATGCATGGACAGATGGATGGAACTGGATGGATGGATGGATGGATGGAAGTGGATGGCTGGATGGAAAATGGATGGATGTATGGATGGAAGTGGATGGATGGATGGAAATAGATGGACGTATGGATGGAACTGGATGGATGTCTGTGTGAACAATAATTTCACAGCTTTGAAATAAGGTGCACAATGATATAAAAAAGGGTTTTGATAGAACAACAGATAAATGAGATTTGTTGTCTATGAATATTCAGATATAACTAACTAGGGTGTGACTGTGATTTAAACCTGAATACAGACAGTCAAACTTGTCTCTCCACTTTCAGACTATGAGACGAGTGAATAAATGTGGTTATTGGGCAGTTCTGCTGAAAAGCAACTCGTTTCAATAAACTTTATGGGTAAAACTTGATCATAACATCATAATGCAGATCATGCATGGACAGATGGATGGAACTGGATGGATGGATGGAAGTGGATGGCTGGATGGAAAATGGATGGATGTATGGATGGAACTGGATGGATGGATGGATGGATGGAAGTGGATGGCTGGATGGAAAATGGATGGATGTATGGATGGAACTGGATGGATGTCTGTGTGAACAATCATTTCACAGCTTTGAAATAAGGTGCACAATGATATAAAAAAGGGTTTTGATAGAACAACAGATAAATGAGATTTGTTGTCTATGAATATTCAGATATAACTAACTAGGGTGTGACTGTGATTTAAACCTGAATACAGACAGTCAAACTTGTCTCTCCACTTTCAGACTATGAGACGAGTGAATAAATGTGGTTATTGGGCAGTTCTGCTGAAAAGCAACTCGTTTCAATAAACTTTATGGGTAAAACTTGATCATAACATCATAACACAATATAATGCAGATCATGGATGTATGGATGGATGGATGGAACTGGATGGATGAATGGATGGGTGGATGGGTGGATGTATGGATGGAACTGGATGGATGGATGGATGAATTAATAGATGGGTGGATGGATGGATGGAACTGGATGGATGGATGGATGAATTAATAGATGGGTGGATGGATGGATGGATGGATGGGTGGGTGCATGGATGGGTGGATGGATGGAACTGGATGGATGGATGAATGGATGGGTGGGTGGGTGTATGGATGTATGGATGGAACTGGATGGATTGATGAAAATGGATAGATGGGTGGATGGATGGATGGAACTGGATGGATGGATGAATTAATGGATGGGTGGATGAAGGGTGGGTGGGTGTATGGATGGATGGATGTATGGATGTATGGATTGAACTCTATGAATTAATGGATGGGTGGATGGAACTGGATGGATTGATAAATGGATGGTTGGGTGGGTGTATGGATGGGTGTATGTGTGGATAGAACTGGATGAATGAATGGGTGAATGGATGGATAGATGGGTGGATGGATGGATGGATGGATGCATGAAACTGGATGGATGGATGGATAGGTGGATTGATGGATGGGTGGGTGGATGAATGAATGAACGGGATGGATGGATAGGTGGATGGACGGATGAATGGATGGATGGGTGGATGAATGGATAAGTGGATGGATGGATAGGTGGATGGATGCATGTATGTGTGGGTAAACAGGTAAGATGCTGTTTGGATCATTCTCAAAAATCATGCTGGATAATGTTCATCAGGTAATACACACATTTGTGAATTTCATGTCATCTTGAATGGTGATGTCATAAAAGCAAAAGACATTGTGAAAAGTTTAGTAATTTTAAAGCTTTGTCTGATGCAACACCAGAGCTGAGAGGCCAGCTACCTCATCCTCAATGTTACCTGCATCATTCTTATGTCTTGGCCCAAATCTTATTTCGGCATTCACAGTCTCATCCATGGCAGACCATGTAACTAACCAACTTTCTGAAAGTGTTTAATTCACATGGGTAATTCTCCCCACCCCTCCGCCTCCTCTCTCCCCCTTAGTGGCAGCAGACAGGATTTTTCCTTCTTACCGTCAGCGCACTCTTCATAGTACCAGTCCAGCTCGTAGTAATCTGCCTCCACAAACCTCTGCATGCTCAGTCTCCTTCAGCCGTGAGCTGCAGCCTCTCCTGTCCACCGTCTGAGGTCACACACGCATACATGTACCCATGGCCGCCCATTCTCCCAGCAGCTCGGTAGCCAATCTACCACTAACTAATCACAATGCATTCTACACACACAAGGTCAGAGAACAAGAGATGATAGAAAGAAAAATGCAGTGTCCCTAAAAGCCAACAGTGTTGCGCAGGAAACTGTACTGCTATAGTCAAGGTTGTATCACACTTCGGAGGGCGGGGCTTACCCCAAAAGCCAGCCAATCAGAGCACACTTCATCATAGCTGCTCTGGTCTTCTCTAAGCATTCGTCACAGCCCAACCCCGTCTCCTCATCTCTCTTGTTTCCAAGGCGCCTCCCTCTAGACAGGTTGCCATAGCAACTGGCTCTGACTCCAGGCTGTGTTGGTGTCTGCACGTGCTCTGTTGCTTAACTTTCCCTCTGTTTTTTCTCCATCACTCTTCCATTGATCTTTTCTGCCACACATATAGCAGCGGTAGTGATGCATGCATGGGATATTTCATTTTGCTGCTCAGCTTAAGTGTACAGTAAGTGACTGGTACAGTGATGGCAGGTGTTCTTGTGCTGTCTGCCTGCCAAAAGTAGCAGCTGACTCTCTGCAATTCACTGTGCCAAGAACAGCAACAAATATGCTGGTGGGGGAAAAAAAAAAAAAAAAGATCTAAAAAATCCTTGCTTCTTTATTCTATCTAAAGGCTTGTTATTCTTTGCATTGATTTAATTTGATACAATTGGTTGTTTGACTCCTCTAAACTTCACAAGCTAATGGTGTGAATCATCCAATCACAAGCTTGCGTTCAGCTGTGATGTCATTTTCCTGTGCCGTCGACCTGCAATTGGTGACTTTCCAGTTGCCACCTCATCGGCTGATACCGGCAGCAGGCTCATACTGATGACATCATGCTGGTTGGATAATGGATTTATGGAGTTGATATATTATGAATGATTGGAGGAAAAGGGGAAAATCATGTCTATAATTACCATGGGTGATCTCTGACTTAATTATATACATTTTTTTTTTAATTTTTTTTTTTACATTATGACATTTTTTCATGACTATGAAAATAGTTAAAGAAACCAATCATCATGTTTGCCGTAGTTTCATATTTTTTTTAATTTTTTTATGTTTTAAATTTTTTTTTAATGTCAACTGGCTCATTTGATAAAGCCGTGGTAAAAAAAAAAAAAAAAAAAATTTCAAGCACAAATTAAAAATAAATCCAATTCAGTATCTTACAAATGTATTTTACAATTGAAATAAAACAAATAATAATAATAATAATAAAATAATTTGAAGTAATGACACATTTTTTCATACAGTTGCAGTCAGAATTATTGGCACCCTTGGTAAATATGATCAAAGATGACTATAAAAATAAATCTACATTGTTTATCCTTTTGATCTTTAATTCATAAAATTAGCAAAAATCTAACCTTTAATTGAAGGAAAAGAATTGGGAAGGGGAATCCCATTATGAAATAAATCACATTATGTGTTTTTCTCCAAAACACGTTGGCCACAATTATTGGCACCCCTAGATTTTTTTATGAGTAAAATATCTCTAAAGTATATTCCCATTCATATTTACATTTTTTTTTTTTTTAGCACACCAGGGTGATTAAGAACATGAAATTGTCCAGCCATGACTTCCTATTCCACAAGAGTATAAACATGAGAAAATCATTCATCACAATGAGTAAAACCAAAGAATATAGTTCTGATGTGCAGCAAAAGATTGTTGAGCTTCACAACAGAGAAAGTGGCTTTAAGAAAATAGCTAAAGCACTGAAAATCCCCATTTCCACTATTAGGCCAATAATTAGGAAGTTCCAATCAACTAAAGATGTTACAAATCTGCCTGGAAGAGGATGTGTGTCTAAATCATTCTAATGTGCAGTGAGGAGGAAAGTTTGAGTGGACAAAGACTCTCCAAGGATCACAGCTGGAGAATTGCAAAGATTAGTTGAGTCTTGAGTCTCAGAAAGCCTAAAAAAATGATCAAACAGCACCTACATCCCCACAAGTTGTTCGGGAGGGTTTCAAGAAAAATCCTCTGCTCTCATCCAGAAACAAACTCCAACATATTCAGTTGTCAGACAAGACTGGAACTTCAAATGGGACCGGCTTCTATGGTCTGATGAAACTAAAAAAAGAGCTTTTTGGATCCACACATGGATAAAAAGTACCCCATACCCTAGGGCCTTTTTTTCTGCTGGAGGATACACGGTATCATGGATTCTATCAAATACCAACAGATAAAAAAAATCTAAACCTGACCGCTTCTGCTAGAAATCCAATAATGGGCCATGGTTGGATCTTCCATCAGGACAATGATCCAAAACAAACATCTAAACCAACACAAAATTGTCACTGAGCACAAAATGAAGCTTCTGCCATGACCATCCCAGTCCCCTGACCTGAACCCTATAGAAAATGAGTGGAGTGAACTGAAGAGAAGCACTATCAACATGGACCTGGGAATCTGAAGGATCTGGAGAGGTTCTGTATGAACGAATGGTCTCTGATCTCTTGTCAGGTGTTCTCCAAACTCATCAGGCATTATAGAAGAACACTCAGAGGAAAAAGGAGGTTGGAAGTTAAAAAAAGTATTGAATGAAAGGGTGCCAATAATTGTGGCCAATGTGTTTTGGAGAAAAAAATGTATTTCATAATGTGATTTTCCCCCCACTTTCAATTCTTTTCCTTCAATGAAAGGTTAGATTTTTGCTAATTTTATGAATTAAAGATCAAAAGGATAAACAATGTAGATTTATTTTTATAGTCATTTTTTATCATATTTACAAAGGGTGCCAATAATTCTGACGACCACTGTATTATTTAAAAATAAAGATAATGAGAATATGTGCTAAATTAAAAATCAAAATGCAAAAAAAAAAAAAGAAAAAAAAAGAAGAAGCTAAAATTAGGCTTTATTTACTCTATGCAAATATAATTTCTTATTTTGTGATTTTTGCATAGAAATATATATTGGAGATAGCAAATAGCAAAATGTCTAGAAAGAGTAAAGTAACATTAAAAGTTGAACTTTATGTAATTTTCACCATTAGAGGTCACATATTCAAAACAATAACAAAGGTGTAGCTTGATGACGCGGTGAAGGAGAGTGGAATGATGGGAGTTGTCGTCAACAAATCAACCCGGGACTAACAAATCATGTTCATGAATGAGGTACGTTACATTTGATCACATGATTTTATTTCATTCCAATGAATTAGCTGCAAGTAACGATGTTTAATGCTAAATTACTACTCATACGTCACTTTATTTATCAGGTTAAATTGTGGGGTAACAGCGCAGTTTTACGTTGTCAAAATACTAAAAGTAAATTCAAACACACCCAAAGCATTTGCAAAAAGGCTGACGTACTATTTATGTATAACATATACTGTATTTGATTACACTGTCATAGACTTGTTCACCAGACTTGTTAAACAGTGTCAGGAAATGCCACACCGATATTGATCCTCATTTTATTTCTCCTCTTGTCAAAAAATTCTCCTTGGGTTATTTGATTCACCCATATGTTTACGTTTCTCAGAGTTATCTTTGGCGACAGAACCTGCTGCAATCGATAATGAATAACTGTGGTCCATAACGAATGTGCAAAACAACAACAGAGTGGCGTGCTAGACGCTACAACTACTACTTCCGCATTTTTTCATGAGACTTAATGTGTTGCCATGGTTTCTACGGCAGTAAAAGCATAAACCGAGAATAACACGGACATGACAACATTGACAGGTGACGCAATGAGGAGGGACGTTACACTGGCATTTCTCGGGATTTAAACATTGTTGGAAACATTTGGGATAATGTAAGTACACAAGTAAGCAAAATACAGTAGAGCTAGTGGTTTTTGGATATTTTAATGCAAAAATCTGTATTGTGCCTTTAATTTGAGCATTGTATTTTTAGCACGCCGTCTGTCATGCACGAGACGCCGCAAAAAGATGCGAGAGGAGAGCGCAATGGTTAAAGAAGTCCGTCTAGCGCATACTTACACTGAAAAACAAAGGAATAGCAGCGCATTAGAATGGAAAAATGTCCCTATAACTCCATATTAAAGTTCTCCATAGTAAGTATTAAGAAATTTAATATTGAGTAACTTACATTTTTGACAGTATTGACAGACTTTTTGCTCCAAAAAAGTTCCAAACAAAGCCAGAATATGATCAACTATTGTGCATCTCCAAGCAAAACACAGTAGCGATGTCTGTTTCTGAATGAGTTGGTTTTTAACAAAATTTTGCATATATTACATAACAACATAATGCACTGTAAAAGATTTGGTTAAAATCGTGTTAAAGCCACAGTCCCTCTCCAACCAAGAGATGGGCCTCAGTTTGAACTGTCATACAGCTCTTTCACATATTAGCTAAAAATAGCTCATAAGATCCAGGGCATCAAATACAGGGCATCAGCTCCTAATGAACCAGTGTGAATAACAGACAAACACACTCTGCTGTAAAACTGTGATCTACAATGTTTGATGACTATACTGTTCACTAAAGGACAAACTATCAGCATTTATAATGTCTGAAGGCATTTCTCCACTCTATATTTATAGCACTGGGAATTTGGAACACTTTTACATATTTATGTAAAATAATTTTCAAGGGAGGCCAGAACCTCTACAGTACATTGTTGACTGCAGTCTTTTTACTATTTCAACACAGTGGTTAAAGATTGGCAGAATGTAAGGTCTACTGCAGATCTGCCTGTTAAATACTGAATAAAAAAAGAAAGTTTTGCATGTGGTCAAATACCAGTGTTCAATCACAAACTCAAGGACAGATCATGGCAAAGGAACTGATCTCATAGACCTATCAGCTGCTCCTATAACCACTGGTGCTGTGAGTGACCGCAGACTCAGCCAGTTACCAGCAGTGTTGGGCGGTTGCCTGGCAATGAGATCCAGTGTTGTGGCTACCAAACACAGCTGTCACATGGCAACAATTGTACATGTATTAGCCAAGTTATATCTCAAGTTTCATGTAATGAACAGTAGTTAAAACAAAATATGCCCCAACTTTTTTTTTATTTTTTTTTTTATGAATATCAAGATGTTAGTTTAAATCTTAAATAAATAGAGGAACGTGTACATCTTAGGTCCTCTAATTGGTTTTAAAATCACCTTTTTGTCTTAACTAGTTCATTTAAATAGTGTGGTTTACAAGTATTCAAGTATACAAATATTCCACATAGTCTCTCAATTAATAAATTCTTAATTTAATAATAAATAAATATCATAAATTATACGCATTTAAACATAGAAAACACAGTTTTAGAAGGATTATAGTATGTTACATTGTATGAAGTAGTAAAATATTTTGTCTGTTATATGCAAAAAAAGGACCTTTTGCTTTAACTTGTGCACACATATTTCCAATTAGCACCTTAAAAATGAACCATTAGAAATCTTTCTGCCATGCTACCTTGAAGATTTGAATACTTTTATACTTTATTCTAGGCTTATTAATTATTGAGCACGTTCAACCAATGCATGTTCAATATGTAAAAGCACTGTTAAAGCATGTATGAATGGTATTTATGTGATGTTTATGCGTATGTGTGTCAGTGCATGTGTGAGATATTTGTTGTTACTATTTTGAGTAAAACAGTGTCAAGGGAAAAGACAACTTCATCATGGGTGACAGAGAAAGAGACAGGAAAAACATTGGATGAAAGAGAGAAAAAAATAGAAGAACAGGATGAGAGTGAGTGATTCTGTGCTTACGGAAATATTTGAGGGTCTCCTCGATCTGTTCTGTGGTCAGGTCGAGGTTGACGTCGGGTGAGATGAGAGGCGTGTGGAGCCAGTCGTCGTGGTCATAGCCATATATTGTGTCAGCTCTCAGCTTATAATGAGGCAACTGCTCCTCAAGCAAACTGATGATTTCCACCTCAGGAAGATCAGTGCTGTTACACACATCTGATAAGGAGAGAGAGAGAGAAAGCAAAGAGAATGGTGAGAAAAAAAATCGGGCACTGGGGTAGATATTTGCTTAATGAATCTGACCAGAAAAAGGAAAGAGAGAGAGAGAGAGAGAAAAAAAAACTGTACTAAAAATAACCATGTTTTACACGGTACAACCATGTTTTCTAAATACCATGATGGTGTTTGAAGTCAGTGCATTAGCAACAAAATGTGACATTTAATTACAAATTTCAACTAAATTATTTCCGAATTGAAAACAAAACCATAGAATAATAAATAAGTTGTTCAAAATGAAGACAAAAATATTTTAACTGTGTTAAATGTGGGTCACTTTGGGGTGAGTAGGATTATAAACCCATACACACTGGTTAAAGCATTCAAGTACATTTTAGGCTTGATATATATATATATATATATATATATATATATATAAATAAAGTACCATGGTATTGCCATCAGATACAATCACTGAACTATCGTACCATTACATTACCTTATTACATAAATTCCTTAAAGCTAATTAGCACATTTCAACATTTCAGGAATAATACTGAAAATACAGAACAAGCTAAAACAAATCTATTACAACTCGTGGTTGTAATAACTATGTAATAACATATGTCATTTATGTGATATGTGAAATCAAAGGTCCAAAGGTTTAGGGTCCAAATAAATGCTTGAAAATACATTAAGTATGAGTCTATGCTGACCTCTAGTGGTCTGATGAAGAACTACACAACTATAATTTGACATTTTCTGACAAAATCTTTTGAGTGTTTCATAAACATATATACTTATAAACTTATAAAATATATAAACGGCAATACTTTTAAAATGACAAGCCAGAACAATAGATAAAACAATGATAAAACGCACAGATTGTGGAAAAATACTGAGGTTCAACTTTTTGTTTAAGCACAGCATATCTCTTTTGAATTTATAAGCACCCAACATTACATCATTTCATTACAGCTAATTATCAAGCAGCCACACAGTCTTAACAGAATATTTTATTCTGCCCATCCTCCCATCAGACAACATTCTGTTGTTCAACACAGCAGCCTCTCCTCCGTCAGACAACCAGCCCTTATTCCAATCCACCAGTACCATTATAACAACACTCTTCTGTATAGTAATGATAAATTGCTGCAAGCAAAAATTTAGGACTGAAATATGTGGGGCAAATAAGAGACTCAACCACTATGTGTGATGGAGGGAGGCTGCATACTTGTGTTCAACTAAGCACAGGGGTTTAAACTCTAGAATGGGATTGGCCTTGTGGCTACATTACTGAGAGCACACAGAAACAATGCAAACCCATTACAGCCGTAATGCCAAAGAGATAAACCACTGACGGTCAGCAGAGAGTGAGAGAGTGAGAGAGTGAGAGAAAGAGAGAGAGAGAGAGAAAGAGAGAGACCTGAATATCAAGTGCACTACTGGCATGTAGCACAGTGCTGACTCCTTGACCCAAGATAAAAGCAGTATTCACCTTTAGACAAGGTCACCAAGTTTGTGCCACAGATACAATGCAACCAAGCATGAACTTTGCATGATTTTAAAGCTGCGGTTTGTAATTTTCTGTTAAAATACTACACACTATACTACTTTCAATATATTGCTCACGTTCACAGAGTAGAAAGCGTTTGTCAGTCCTTCATTTAAGTGCTATTTAAAGTTATGCTTACACAGTTCCAACACAGGTTCACTGGAAAAATGTGCCTCTACCTACATTTATGCAATATGCAAAATTGTACAATACTGTTTAAAAGTTTGGAATAATTATGTTGTTTTTCAAAGACACATCACATCATTCTTTGAATCATTTGGTGCTTAATTATTAATAATGGTTCTTATTAATGTTGAAAATAGTTTTAGCTGCACGATTCTGGATAAAATGAGAATCACGATTTTTTGGTTTCAAATAGAGTTCACGATTCTGAATATACAACCAAACAAAGGTTCTGACAAAATATAAATTGCGGACTCTAATTGCTGGAAAATGTTTGAATTAATTATTTAAAAAATGGTTTTGAATGATTTCAATGACTCATTAATAAATACTTGTTTCATTGCTGGATGAATCAGTGTTTTTGAAGGAATGTTTTGAATGAACGATTCAATGACAAATACATTTTTTAACAGTCAGCTGTCGCCACCTAGTGGAATTAAATGTAATTGATACAACAATTATTTGACGTGCCAAGTTTGTTTCAAAAGGTAGTTTGCTCTATTTTGATTGCTATCGTAGACATCGGTGTTTAAATACTAACTTAAAACTTATATCTCAGTACTTCTGTGATAATGTAAATATTTGTAACACAGAAATAACTAATGTGTGATTCAAAACGGCTCTCTTTACACAGATTTAAATGTTCCGGTATGATTTTGTCAAAGGTTTAATAGACGCAGGAGAATCGTTGTCATTAATAAAGTACGATCGTGTGGGTGCTTGAATTCAGATTTTTTTACGATTAATCGTGCAGCTCTACTCTAGATGTATAGGAAGTTCAAAAGAACAGCATTAATTTGAAATAGTTTTTTTTTTTTCTTGTATTTTGTAACATTATGTCTACATAATATTCTTTTTTCCCCTCCCTTTTCTTTTTCCTCCTTTTTGCTGTGATACGTACAACAACAATGTAATAAACAATAATGTAATAAAATGTTCATAGATACACAGAAAATTCAACGCACTTTTAGCGACACTCACTGGACATTTCACTTTGAAAATGTCACGAAATATGCAAGAAGCAATGTAATATCATTTTGCAGAAATGCAACAGATAGACTGGGTCGCATTTTTCGATTATTCACAAGAGTGACAACCACACTCTAAAACCGAACTTACACATACAAATTTTCAGGACTGACACCAGCATTTTCAGGGAAAAGGTGTCCTGGACGTCATCATCATCGATTAGTACTTTAGTCACTGACTCTATGGATAACCACAGCAAATAGAAAAGATGATTGACCTTACGTAATTCATGCAGTAGCGACTCAAAAGATGTTGTTTGAAGGGGACAGTTTGAGATTCTAATCTGTTATAAAACATGGCCATGAATCCCACTGACTGTGTGAACCTAGCCAACTGTTGAATAAACAGTAATTATTTTAGCATTATTTTAGCATAAAAGTTGGGGGGGAGGGAACCAAACAAATCTGTTTTTGTTAATGAAACAAATTCGAAATAATAAATAGGAGTTTTTAAGAAGGTAACAGTCAAAGAACCCTGAAAACTATAAGATCCTTTTGTAGAGATTGAAACAACGAAAGACCTTCAGTCAGTTTTACATGTGGGTTAAACCAGATTAGTGCAGGTTTTCCCATTCATTTCTTTTCTAGTGATTTCAAAATTCATGTATGAACCAAATGATCAACCAACATTATAATCTTTGATTTTAAGCAAGAGAGTAAAACGGTTAATAAAAAGCATGTGAAAATAGCATAACTTAAAACACTGATTATGTGCAAAACAACATATACACAATATATAAACACTACATTTAATGTTTATTGCTAATTATTGCAATAAAAAAATTAAGTGTATACTGTAGTATAGGAAGATAAAATTTTGGTAGTGGATCTCTCTTGAGGATTGTGGGAAGTGTAGTTCCCACAATCTGACTTATGGATTCTATAGAAACATATCACCGCTGTAGAAATCTCGGAGCTCATGGCAGGTCTGTTTCAAAAAGTTTATTATTAAAGGGTTACGTAAAAAAAATTGTATGTAAAAATCATGCATAAAACCAATAGGTTTTAACTTCCCTACTGCTTTAGCACTCTGCTAAGATAGACTTGTATGGTTCAGGCAGTCTTCTCTACACTAGTCTGGAAAGCATGGGGCCCATGAGAGGGAAACTTACTCTGTATTATACAGAATGACATGAACACATATCTGCCACATAAACAGACTGAGAATGGAAATAACATCTGTACAAAACGTGAAGAATGGTATGTATTTTTTCAGACTAATGGAAAGAAAATCTGAATACAGGTATCAGGGGGAGGTTTTGTTCTGTTAAAACATGACTAAATAGCAGTCTTTTTGTTTATCTAGAGCAAACTGACAGGTCAGAGGAATATCACTGGAAAAAGAAGGGTTATGATCAGACAAGAGTTTTAGGACTCGCACTAATATTAGAAAAGCTCTCCAGCGCTGGAAAGACCTAAGCAGGAAGGCCTGAAAATGTTGCATTGTTTTTGCTCCATACATGAGTAACATTGGTTTTGAGCGTGTGCTGCTGGTGACTCACAATGAACTCTTGCTTGTATATACTCATGTATGTTCATTTTTTGTTCTTCCCCGTCATTTGTTCACCATCTTCGCTTTTACATGAAGATTTATTTTGCTTCGTTTCTGCTATATGATAAAGAGATGAAAAAATTAAAACATTGCGAGTTCGTGCATTTTGGTTTGAGTTGAGTTTGAGTTGATTACAAATATAACAGTCTTCAACAATGATTCTCAGAAATCGCTTACTGCACCTTTAAAGCATTACAGTACATAGATCACAACATTAAACTAATAAACAGACCTAAATTCTAAAACTTCTAACAATCATCAAGCCTCTATTAGTCCCTTCTTTTGAGGTCAGGTAACAGACATATGTTGAAATATGGTGTCCTTTTGCCCTGGAAAGCGACTGCATGTGTGAGTGTGTGTGAATGACTAGTGATTATTTCAGGCTTGTGTTTTTACAGCAACAGCACTAGTGAAATCATGCTGTCCTTCCAGTCTCCTTCACCATTAAAGACTCTTTGCTCTACTAAGAACATTACCTACATGCATTTACGGTGTGGTCCAATTTGTAAAATCAATTTTATTACAATAGAATATACTGTATTATCAAAACACTTTCAGTGACAAGTTAAAAAAAGTATATACGTGAAATTCTCACACACAAACACATTTGGTTGGTAAAGCTGCAAGCTGTATGTTTCAAGAGGCGTGAACTCTACAAGTTTGTGTAAAACCTTATGATAACATTATTCAGCATGATTTGAAAATTATCTAGAGAGCTCAAACCTGACCTTTTGCACAAAGTCAATGATACATATTTGATTATTTGATTATCGTCCTAGAAATACCGCCCAAAACATACATAGCCCTTATCTATTTTACATCAATTGTTATTAAAATCCAGGTTTAATGTAGATTTTGAAACACAGATTTTCAATGTGAAGCCAGACTTTTAAATCTTAGACAGACAGATAGATATAGACAGAATAAATAAAAACTACACTAAATGTCTAAAATCCCTAAAAGTAACTCAAAGAATCTCGCATAAAATTTCCAATCCAAGACAAACTTATACTTTGACAGCATTTAAAAAATGTTTTTTGTCACAAGGCACTACAAACTGGCAACTTACAAAGTCACAGTTCAACGAACCCCAAAGTCAAACAACTTAGCCTCAACCCTAAAGCACAGATGGACATCTATACAAAATCTCTGCCTACAGTTAGACACTGTCAAGAAAAATCTGACAAAGTCCGGTAAGAGTGAAGAAACAGTACTCACTCATGGTGCTGCAGCCACGGGCACTCTGTTCGCTCGCCCAAACTTACATTTTCCACTTCTTCAAGATCGGACACGGCGTCGAGGGAACGAGTGATTATGAGAGGGAGAGAGGGAGAGTGAAAAGACGAGGGAGGAGGCAGTGAGCAAACGCGGACATGGCCCAGCCATGTCTGGCATGCTGATGACACCAGTCACATGGCCCCTCACTAAACATAGACTGAATTGCTCTCAGGCCAGTCGCCTTCAGCGCTCATTGTTCCTGTCCTCCTGACCCTGGATCAGTTTTCTGTTTTCATGATAAAAACATGTGTGACTTACAGTACTTTGAGCAGAACGGGCTGCAGATCAGGGGTTTTTGGGGGCGTGTGTTAGGCAGGAAGTTACACAGCCTCAGGGGAACTGCCTCAGAGATAAATCTAGTAGTTTAACAGCTGTTCAGTGTTAGTAAGTGTAAGAGGTAAAGAAAGAGAAGCAACCCAACTATCTTAACAATACATGCATGAATATACGCAATATTTTAAACTTAACAGAAAAAAAAAAATAGTAAATACACAATGGAAGCCTGGTATTCAAATGAAATCTATGCCAAAGTCTTGTAGCAATAACTTTCCCTAACTAAAATTTCTCTCTCTCTCTGTACAAGCAGAGAATGTCAAGGTGGTTTAATGTCACAGACTGCTACTTTAGTTTGACATGAGCTGGACCTCAAAACAAGGTGAAACTTTTGGCCACATGCTGCTGACTGCTCTTGAACAGCTAAAAACATACAAACACACACACAACAAACTTTATACTACATATTTTACAGTAAAAGCACAGTACACAGTACACAGAGTGACTTCTAAAGTGCTTTATCTTCACATGGGCAATGACATGGTTGACAGATGGTAAACATATAATACAGAGAGTTATCTGATAGAAAACATTACCCATCAATTATGTTAATACCTGCACACATAAAGCACTAACTTCAGAGTAACAACATTTACAAGCTAATATAGATAAACAAATTCAAACCAGGATTTTTAATACAGCATATAATAGTTTATATAAATTATATAGACTATTATAGACTGTATTCAAAATCTTGTTATAAAGTCTATTGAAAGTGGTGATTCTGCACCTGGTTATTAAAGCCTAATGCATTCTGTAGACTATTTATTTTAGGACACAAAAGGTTTTTGTGACTCAGCAGTAAGAACATGAGAGGACATGTGGGAAACACGAACGTGCATCGCAACACATGCACAGATGACTGCCATAAGGAGATGAATGGGAATCTTAGGGAAAGAGCCGATCAGATGGCAGTAGAGAGCTGCTGAAATGAAGTGTAATGACATCTTACTAGAAGTCTCTAATTCATTTAGAAGATTTGTCAATAAAATTGCTAGTTACTGTCAGAGTATTTGTTCTCAACAGATGAGCTGGCTCAAATGTCTAATTCACACTCTTTATTTTATTATTATTATTTTTATATTATATTTTTTAAATGTATTTTTTTTCCTCTAAATCTGTAAATTAAGGCTAAAAAGCAGAAAATACATATAATAATAATAATACATTTAAAAAAGTAATATATAATAAAATGATAAGAAAATAAAATTAAAGCTGCAAGCAGCGATGAAAGGGCCCTCGCACCCGTGCCACCACCAGCCGGTGGCTTTAGGAAAACAGAGCACGGTGGGCAATATGCATTTAAGTATATAAATATAGGAGGACTACGTCAATCATTTGTATTTGCCACACTTCCTGCCACCAGCGGGTGGCGCTATGACTATAACTAAATTTTGGTGTGTAGATGTCTTCAGGCCAGAGCACTTATCAAACATGTGAAGTTTGAGGAGGACTGGACATTGTATGCTTGAGTTACAACAACTTCCTGTTTCATGATGGTTATAGCATGCTTTAGTACTCAGCTAAGTGTTGCTAGCATGTTTTAGAATGTTTGTAGCATGTTTAGTACTCAATTGCATATTTTAGTATGTTGCTAGTAGTGCATCACAGTGTTAAACACGTCACTTCCTGTTGCCAGTGGGTGGGACTATTACTATAACTGAATATTGTCATGTAGATGTGTTCAGGGCAGGACTCTTCTCAAACGTGAAGTTTGGAGCAGATCGGACATTGTATGCCTGAGTTACAACAACTTCCTGTTTCGTGGCGTTTATTGCATACATTAGCACTTAGCCAAATGTCGCATGATTTAATTTGTTTCTAGCATGTTTGGTACTTCATAGCATATTTAAACATGTTTCTAGGAGTGAATTACAGTGTAAAGCATGCCATTTCTTTTTGCCAACAGGTGGCGCTATGACTATTTGCATGTAGATGTCTTCATGCTGGGACTCTAATAAAACGTGAAGTTTGGGGCAGATCGGACACTGTATGCCCGAGTTACAACAACTTCCTGTTTCATGGCGAAACATCAAACTTTGTTAGGCCGCCACGGACACGCCCTTCATGGCAAAAACTGCAAAAAATTTGCAGCGAAATCTCAAAATATTTCACTTCTTGTTGGGTTTTCAGACTTTGCACCCACAGGCTTTATTGTAGGTATTGGGCTGTTACATCTGTCTACCAAATTTCATAGTTGTACGTGAAACGTAGCACGAAGTGAGCTTAATTGAAATTTTCTATTTCAATTTCTATATCTTTTCTGTGAGTCAGTACAGGCAGCGTGATAATGGTGTTACTAGTGCAAAGTACAGACTGCCTTACCGGTTCATTTGATTTCGCAACATCTTGTTGTACATTATGTGACACAAACTCTACACAAGTGATGTTCACGCAAGATTTTTAAACGTTGATTTTTGCCATGAATAGGGTACAAAACAGATGTGGAATCTCTAACAAACATTTATTTTACTTTACCAACCAAAGAATTATATAGTATTTTATTATATATTGTTTTTAATTGGTAATGAACAATTTGAATTTCCATTCCATCATTCCGTTAGTCTTTTGTAATATACATTTAACTAACAAAAGCCATGTTGTAGAGCTCAAAAGTCATACAGACATTTGATATAAATGCCATTTTATGCTTAAGACAAAACATGTAACTGAATTATTTAATCTCAACAAACTATTTAATGCATATGGGTCAAAGGACAAAGATGAAAGCCAGCTCAGAGAGAAGATAGATGCCTGCTCTTCAGACCCTCAAACCCTCATTAAACAGAACAAGCAAACATAGGTTATACTGCTCATTGCTGTTTGACATGCTGTAAAAATACTTGAATGTGGGACATAACGGCCATCACCATTAACCCTGGACATCCACTAGATGGCAGTGTGCCATGTTATTGCCTCTAGCCAGTTTAAAGAAAAGTAGGTTAAATGACCTAAAGCTTTCCATATGCTAATGAGCTGCCTGTGGCATTACAACACTCTAACTGACACATCTTATCACATATGAAAGCAAAACACTGAAAACACAATGCCACGAGGGGGTGGGGTGATGATCTCACTCATACACCGTCTGCCGTGTCCTTCAGTGGAGGAAGGGCTGGTCATAAATTCAGAACCACATTTCCTTGAAGCAGTGTATCATCAAGCTGACTGAAGACATTATTACCTATGAAGTACAGAGAGCCCTAACCTGGGACAAGGGTTATTATCGTTAACTAAATTTAAACCAAAATAATGTATTATTTTCAATAGTTGAAATAAAATAAACATTAACTAAAATAAAATGTGTTTTTTTTTATATATATTTTATTTTATTTTATCTAATTGCCATTTATCTAAAAGTTACTAAAATAACTAAAACTACAAACCCAAAAATGAAAAACTCTGGAGGAAAGTGGACCTCGAGGGCCAGAGTTTAGAGAACCCCTGGGCTAATACAAACAGAAAACCAAAAAAGATACTGAAAGCTTCTGACGATGTTTGAAGGAGATCCCATATTTCGTTATCTATGATTTCTCCTGGTAAATGATAAACAGGCATAGAAATCTATGGAAGCTTTTTTCTGCCATGAAATAAAAAATAAAAAAGGTAATTTGGTTTTTTTTATCTCACAATTCTGACTTTTTTTCTCAGAATTGCGAGTTATAAAGTCAGAATTGCGAGATATAAGGTCAGAACTGTGAGATATAAAGTCAGAATTCTATGATATAAGGTCAGAATTCTGTGATATAAGGTCAGAATTCTATGATATAAGGTCAGAATTCTATGATATAAGGTCAGAATTGCGAGATATAAAGTCAGAATTCTATGATATAAGGTCAGAATTCTGTGATATAAGGTCAGAATTGCGAGATATAAAGTCAGAATTCTATGATATAAGGTCAGAATTCTGTGATATAAGGTCAGAATTGCGAGATATAAAGTCAGAATTCTGTGATATAAGGTCAGAATTGCGAGATATAAAGTCAGAATTCTATGATATAAGGTCAGAATTCTGTGATATAAAGTCAGAATTGGGTGATATAAAGTCAGAATTGCGAGTTATAAAGTCAGAATTGCGAGTTATAAAGTCAGAATTGCGAGATATAAGGTCAGAACTGTGAGATATAAAGTCAGAATTGGGTGATATAAAGTCAGAATTGGGTGATATAAGGTCAGAATTCTGTGATATAAGGTCAGAATTCTGTGATATAAGGTCAGAATTCTATGATATAAGGTCAGAACTGTGAGATATAAAGTCAGAATTGCGAGTTATAAAGTCAGAATTGCGAGTTATAAGGTCAGAACTGTGAGATATAAAGTCAGAATTGCGAGATATAAAGTCAGAATTGGGTGATATAAAGTCATAATTGCTAAATATAAGGTCAGAATTGTGAGATATAAAGTCAGAATTCTGTGATATAAGGTCAGAATTGTGAGATATAGTCAGAATTGCGTGATATAAAGTCAGAATTGTGAGATATAAACTCGCAATTGCGTGTTATAATGTCCAATTGTTAGAGGGAAAAAAAGACTGACGATTTTTCTCAGAATTGTGAGTTTATATTTTCTGCTCCAGTACTAACAACAGTAGTAACAACAAATCAATGGCAAAAAATTGTGACTTTTTAGAAGGCGGTGAGTAGGAAGTCTCTCGCTGTATCATTAAGGACTACTTGTCAGGAGCAGGAGAAAATGGCAGCCTAGCATTTGCACTATGCAAATTCAGCCAACTGAGAATCTGTGATAACAGCAGAGGAAATCTCACAAAGGGGATTGAATAGATTTTATCGTATAGTCAGTGATTACCGCTAAAGTATTCACCCTGGACAAAATCAACCCACCACCCTCAACTTATTTAATGCACACAATAAACTCAAATGTCTGGGACCTCAGTCAACATTAGGGATGCAATAATATTCAAATTAAGGCTGATACTGATAAGCTGATCATTGTTTTCATGTCGATTACTAACTATAATTTCATGTTGATTACTACTATTAAATATCCAATTTAGACTAGTCAACATGTTACACAAAACCTGACAGTTACACTAAAAATCCTCATTCTTCTAGAATATAAACGTGCTTTTACAGTGTATGACTGAACTTTGTGGATCAAATAAAACCATATTTGGCCAAAAGTGACTAGTACAACCCATTTCAACTGATCTGAGGTCTCTTTCCCACCCTTCCCTTTTCTCTGGGAAAATTGTAAACTAAGGAAGTGACCAAAAACTATCATCTTCAGTTTGAATTCTCATTACACATAAAAATAATGGGGTTACACAACTACAGTCCCTTAAAGACGAGCAGAGAAAATTCATGAGCCTTTTTCTCAAGGGCCCACGCAATGTGTCTCCAGGAGGCGACAGGAAAACTATGACAGCCTAAAGCTGGTGCCAAAAATTCAGTTACACTTGCCAGTTACGTTAATTTGGTGTAAGGCATTTATCTCCAATGAATGGAATGAAAGCAGTTGGATGTGCAGTCCTATTCAAATGCACTGCTATACTATTTCCCATGTATCCACAGTCTAACACACACACACACACACACACACACACACACACACACACACACACACACACACACACACACACACACACACACACACACACACACACACACACACACACACACACACACACACACACACACACACACACACACACACACAGAGAGAGAGAGATAGAGAGAGAGAACAATAGACGGATTGAGATGCTTTTACCTGATAAAAATGTATACTTCTATAATGAAAATGAATGACTCCAAACCAGACAGTGAACACTGAGCAGTCCATGCTAGTCATTAATCTTGATGCATGACAAGATTTTTGAACTTTAAAAGTTTGGTTCACGCCAGATTAGATTAGACCACTAGTGTTTGTTAACCCCTATATTGTTCCTAGTACTTGACAGATATGACTGAAATAGGTGTCTTGAGAAATCACACATAAGCACTGGCTCAACCAATAGCATGAATCTGGGGCACCTGCATTACCAAACCTTCTGTAGTCGGTACCAGTACCAGTCAAATTTCATGGTTTTAGGTACTAATTTCGTTACCTATTAGGGCTGGGTTGACAATGCTGATTAATCGTTTTTTAATAGATCTTCATTTTATTGAATCGATAGTGATTCTTAAATCTCAAGATCAATCTTTTAGTCTTTGCTGTTTTCAATTGATGCTTGAACAAAACTTCACTAAACATTATTTGTAGCACGTCTCTGATCCAATAATTGCAGTAAGCTTTTGCTTTGTTACTTTTGATATGAAAGTCTCAGTCTCTTTTAAATTCTGTCAGCTTTGATATTGCCACCATAGTTCAAGCCAAAGCGTTAACTGATCATCACTTCCTGTTTACTATAGTCCTTGAGTTAGTGTTAAAAAAAGTGGGCGTTTTGAGCAGCACTGAGTGAATCCGATATACAGTACTGTGCAAAAGTCTTAGGCCACCGCCAGCTTTGTTGTTTTAGCAATGTTTAATGATTTTTCTGTCTTTATTATGATACAAATATATATATATATAGGAAATATATTCTTCCAGTTTCTCAGTGAAGAAAACCTGAGAAACTTCTCATCAGATTTTGAGTTTTCTAGGCCTTGTAGTCCTTTTCCATCCCATTTAGGTTTAAGAGAGCCAGTTCCTGCTATTGCTCCAGTCTAAGGGGAGGTCACTAAACACTTGCCACTTTAGCCTATAGAAGTCTTTTTTCCCCCCTGTTTTTTTAATTCTGCATAAAAATTTCCTGTATTTTCTGGTTATATTCCAATAAAGAGACTGAGAAACAATTATATATGGTCATTATACCATTGCTAAAACAACATCTAATGGTGGCCTAAGACTTTTGCACAGTGCTGTACTTTAAACGAAATCGAAGAACGAACTGATGTGACGTAATTTTGAACAAAATTAGGCCAAAACGAAGTTCATTTTGTGTTCATTTTGGGAGTTTGAAATGGCTTACCAAAGTGAGTTTCATAGTTTCATGACAGCGCTTGTTTTTTGCGACAATCCAAAAGCCTATGGAAAAATCCTATTGGCTTTTTGTCGAGGGAACCAGAGTGATGCTAACTGTCGATTGGCCTAAAAGTGACGTCATACCTGCACCACTGCAGGAGGTATGCACTGAGGCTCCGCCTTCTTTCATGCAGAACTCTTCTCTGACTCATTTCGTCTGTTTGAGTCCATCGAGGTAAGATCTCCGTGGTTGAAAACATGATAGCTGTTTTATAGTAGAAAATTAAGTTGTGCTAATTTGCAGAGATTGTGCTAACATACCCATGTTGTTATGATCAGATAATTTTCTCATGCTTTCTATGAATGCTTGCCGTTTTCTCATCAAGAACGAAAAAGAACTTCGCTGTGAGTATATTAGGGCCTTAACTTAAAAGCCCCTGACTGGCGTCCGCATTCATGCGCTAAATTGGATAGAATGCTCAATGCTTCAAAAAACACTTTGTAAAGAGAAACCTTTGACGCTTTTCACACAGCATGCACACAAATACACACGAGAAAGCTTGAAAGCAGCCACCTGTCAGCAGTTACCAGATTGATTCGGTACTACTGTTACTGCTAAAAAAGTTGGTACTGTTAGATTTTTAAAATTTCAGTACCAAATACAAGTACGTTTGACAAAACTATAATGTATTTATACCCCAGAGCCAGAGCAGTCTGCAAATCATCACTGAAGTCTAAATGCTAGACCTGAGCACCTCTACAACACTGGAACGAAGAGCCACAATTTCAGCTAGACAACAGCTATTTTTAACACTATGAGTGGAAAAGAGAGTTAGTGGGTCAGCTCTTTCCCAAAGTATTACCAAGAGAAAAAAGGGCTTGTTTCAGTCTTAAGCGAAAAGATTTAGGAGTCTTTTACTGCTGACCCAAGATCGTAAAATAATAATAATCATCATCATCAAGATCACAATGACAGAATCCAGGACTGAAGCTGAAGAAACATGAGACCAATGACAGCACAGGTCAGGCATCAGTGTTGGCGCAGCGGAGATAATAAACTTTATGCCTCTTGAAGTGGCCTAGTTTCATAAATAATGGAGTCCAAACAGCCCTGTGTGTGTGTGTGTAGGCTGATCGTACAGCATTACTCATGTTGAAAAACTGAAGGGAGTTACTACACTTAGTAAGTTCAGAAAGGCTTATTAGAAGCAACTGGTTTCTTTTAAATAAGCAGACATTTATAATTTCTCACTTAATGGGTTCCCTAAATTGAATGTGGCAATTTATGCAAGAATGGTTTTACCATTCATATTATCCATAAACAGGCCTAAAATAGGCCTATCCACTTGGCAGATTAAGTGTCACAAACATTTTTTGTTCAATTATGAGTGAATTTTGAGTTCTAAGCAAGTATAAAAATTAGTTTGTATTTTTTTTATAGCTTTTTTAACATCTTCACTATTGTTGATTAAATTACATTAAGTCTAAATTAATGTTAAAGCTGCAGTCCGTAAGTTTTGCCTCTTTGTCGCCATCTCTGTTTGAAAGTTATTTGCAGTTATTCGCGGAATTATCATCTTTACGTGGGTTGTGCATCAGCACGGCTCCTCAGCGCGGATGAATCTAATGTTTTGAGGAGAATGTGTGGCTGTCAGTCACCGCACCAGTGGATACTGTACTTTGACATCACAGACTGTAGTCTTGGAATTATGACCAAAATAAGGAAAATGTCATCTGAACAAGTAACAAATCTGCCACTTTTGTTCTGACCAACTGAGAAAAAAAAAGCAGTTCCTCAACAAACCGTCCATACCGGTGTGATGAATACGATTCTCAACTGGATTGAACTGGAATAAATACTTTGAATGTTGCGATCCTATCGGGCATATGATAGCTACCTGAATCATAACAAAGCACTGTTTGCCAGAGGAGAACTGCCCCCCAGACTAAGCCTGGTTTCTCCCAAGGTTTTTTTCTCCATTTTAACACCTATTTGCCACCTGTTTGCCACCTGATGTCACCTGTTGGAGTTTGGGTTCCTTGTTGCCTTTGGCTTGCTTAGTTGGAGACACTTGACATTTAACATTTGATATTCAACAGTGCTTTGGTCTGCCTGCATTGACACCATTTCCTTTAAGAGCTGCTGTGCAGCCAAAATTATATACCAGTTATCACTGTAAAGCTGCTTTGACACAATCTGCATTGTAAAAAGCGCTATATAAATAAAGGTGACTTGACTTGATGTCTGATGGCGACATGCTCGAATTTTCCGCAGAAACCCACCAGTAACACTCGAATTAGAAAACATTATTACAAGCTTACCGTTGTAAATCGGGCTAAAGTAAGGGGATAGTTTTGAACACTGGCTGGTCGAAAATTGATTTTGGATCATTTTTAAGCAAAAAAAGTTTCAGACTGCAGCTTTTAATGAACTTTTTTTGTGAAATTACCATACATAAGTATTTTTCAGACTTCATTCTGATTAATTTTAATATAAATAAATAAATGAAATAACTAGAAAAATAGCAGTAACAGACACAAGTCTGTAGAAAAAAAGCAAGCAAAAAACTGATATAATCAGTATGACACATGACCCCATTCTGTTTGACAATGGCCTGTCTCAAATGGCACCCTAAACACTCATGGTCTTCAAACGAGTCTGCACTTAGGTGACGTAACACTGCTTTGACTGTCGGAAGAAGTCTGCTGCAGAGCTCGCTTTAGTGCGGCATCGGCAACAGTGCACATTAAAGGCCGCATATTGACCACAAGCAGCCTAAAATTACCCGATGGTCTCATGGACTTCACATTCACAGTGGCCATTGTAAGTCCACAAGACTGTAAGTGCATATGAAGTGTGCAGTTTGGGACAGGACCAATCCCGGAACTTTGTACACTCTGACCTGTGATAGTTCCGGCATCTCTGCAAATCCTGGAGGCATCATTGGCAGTGTCCTCGCTTACATACTGCTCCTCCTGGTGGTCTGGAGCAGTGGTAGGTGGGTTCCAGAGGCGCTGGCAGGTATGAGGGTTCCGGGGGGAGAGCGGGATGGGCAGGGCTGAGGCTGTGGCAGTGGTGGGCGATACCGTGGTGTCCAGCTTGACTGCTTTTCACAGGTCAACCCCAGGAGCCATAGGGCAGCGTCCAGAGAGGACAGTCCAGCAGGGCCGTCTGGCAGATATGCGTTAACTCTCTGTCAGCGAATCAAGAGCATCTCTGATAGCATGTATCTGGAGAGGAAGCGGAAGGTAAGAAATGTAAAGCCAACAGTCACAACAGGAAATTGTACCACTTTATCATGACATGGCAAGGTTAATTAATGTGGACATTAACATAATGATATTTATACATGAATAATGCCTGATGTGAGTAAAATATTTTAACTTTAAAAAATATATTTACCAATTTCATTAAAAATAACAATTTTGATCGGTTCACTCATTTTTGTTAAAAATAGCGTAAACCTTTTTTTATGTGAAACCAATATGAATACAAAGTACATGTTTCAAACTAAATATATTTTTAAAAGCTTTTTTCTTGTCCTTATCTTGGACACTTATTATAAATGGATAAACAAATCCACCACATGTGTTGCACAATAAACACCACAAAGAATCCCAGAAAAGCTCTACAAATCAATACAACAATTCATTTAGCTAAAGATTGAAATCAGCCTGCGTTCAGCTCTCACTTCCATTCAATCAGCGCTGTGATTTACTGCTGCACTGGGATCAGCAGTTAACCCTAAATCGACAGAGTGCCAGACAAAGCCATTAGGACTGCCATGTCTGCCAGAGCTGTACTGTATGTTATAGCAATCAATCCCAGTCCTGGTCAACCAAGGCCACAATACAGCAGAACTCACAGTTAAAGCAGTACTGAACTAACAAAGACTATTGCTGATAAAGACGCAGTTGAGCTTTGACATAGACATAAAAACATGATGTGGTTTGTTGCATTATTCTTTGAATGGTCTAGAATGGTCAGGCACACACTCCTGATGTTAGGGTCAACAAAAGGCCACAAGTCACATTATACAGTATGTGGTAATTACAGTTAATACCAGTGTGATAAAAAAATGACATGACAAGAACATAAAAAAGAGAGCATTTATATCCAAAAATCCACCCACAGTTACACTGATTCTGTGTTATTAGACTATTTGGGCTTTATAGAACAACTTCACAGCCCAAAGAACACACATTTTTATATTGGATAATTAATTTAAGTGATTTAATAACAAGAAAAACCTTTTGAACTGCCTTGCCCCTAGACTTTCACTCTATGTGCATTATTGTAAATGTGATTGTGTCAGATGCTGTAGATTAAGTTGAACTTGTTTTAAACCAACATTTATTCATTAAAGGGATAGTTTACCCAAAAATTCTGTCAAAATGTATTCACCCTCATGTTGTTCCAAACCTGCATGACTTTATTTCTTCTGTGGAACATAAAATAAGGTATTTTGAGTGTTGTTTGGATACAGATCAACGGTCAGTGGTGACCAAAACTGTTTGGTTAACAACATTCTTTCATAGTAAATTATGAAAGAATTTTTGGGGTGAACTATCCCTTTAAAAGCCACCGTACATCATCAGTATCTGGAAAAAAACATTTAGAAAACTTCTATACCTTCTTAAGTTTTAAAATATTGTAATACTTCTGGCAAAGTAAACATTAACAATTTTTAACAATAAAAACTGCTTAACAACTGTGGAACTGCTTTAATTAAGACAAAGTTTCACTTGAGGCTAGACTGGAAGAATTTAAATCTATTTTATCTATTAGAATCTATTTTTAGGCAGTAAACACCCATAAGAACATATTTTTCCAGAAAGCACTGGTGCCCATTCTGACTCCTTTTTCTTTATCACTGAGAATTATGAGCTCATACTGAATGTAACATGAAGCCATGAAGAACATGACCATGATGTGGATATTCACTCAAGCTTACCATCTGACAGAACCACAATCTGGCAGCCTTTCCTAATGATATAGGATAGCAGAGCTGCATTATTCTATATAAATTGAAAATCATTGCAATATGTATATCAAAATCAACATTGTTGTTGTTTTTTGTTTGTTATAAATAGAGATCACAATTCTCTCATGATTCTGAACAGACAAGAGACAACTAAACAAAATAAAATGTAATTTACTTGAAGTTATGACAATTTGTTGCAGTCTATTTAAAATGTTTAATTCATTTAAATGAACAATTGAATGACTCATTCATAAATATTTTACTTTTTTCATACATGGATGAATCAGTGTTTTGGAACGAATCTCTTGAATTAATGATTCAATGACAATTAAGTCACTTGTTGCCGTAACGATATCATTGATACAATCGTTATTTGCAGCGGCTACTTTCAAAAGGATTGCGTTCAATGTTTATATTCAGACATCAGTGTTTATATCCAAGCTATAAACTTTTATCCCAGTACTTCTGTGCTATTTTGGATATTTGTAACACAGAAATAACGATACTGTGTAGTTGCATACCTATACATGATAACTTCTATCTGGCTCAGTAGCGGCGCTAACGCAGATTTGAATGTTCCCGTGTGATTTTGTCAAAGGTTTAATGGGAATGAGATTGCGTGGCTGGGTGTTTGAATCGAGATCGCAATCAATTAACGACTAATCATGCAGCTCTGCTAAATCTTCATGTGGAAACTCTTTCTTGAGACATGGCTTTTCCATTTTAATGTACCATTTAGACTTTTTTGAGGGTTGCCTAATTCAGACAAGCATTCTGAATCCAAACTAAGTGTTTTTAAGGTTCTGTAAATCAACGGTATGACTCTTGATGAGGTGGCCAGACTTGGTGCAAAGGTCAAGTACATGGTTAACAGGTTAATGAATGAATGAGGGAGGTTTATCTTCAGCATAACTTAATGTTGGAACGCCAGTTCTTACTCACTCCAAAGCATCACACTCCTCACACTCATCAGTGTAACAAATAACGTAATGACCCATGTACACAAGATGAGATCAGAGGGAATACAACTATACAGAAGGGTTTGAAATAGTCTGCTAAAGAACTTTTTCTAAGGGTTTTAAGTGTAAAGTTACCATTATTTGCTGCTTCTTCCTAAATATCAGATCAGAATTGTGTAATTTAATGTGTGTGAGAGAGCAGACAGTTATGCCAGAGCAAGACAATCATGGTTGTCATATCCTTTGCAGTAAAAAAAAATGATAAGGAATATTTGTGTACTATACAAAAACCCAATATCCACTAAGCAAAGCTGTAACCGAATGAACTTCAGCATTATACTTTTGTGAGATGTTCAAGGGCGATTCTTTTATTTACACAACATGCATTAATGTGTTTCTATTTCAAATAAGTATAATAAAGATAAGGAGATTATCTGATCTATGTGAGACAAGTATTTGGGAACTCAGAGGTTTTCTGTCTAACTATTAGTCTGTAAGAGCCTTTCAGTTTGGTGACCGAACCAAGTGCTGCTTCCATGGAAACCACACATTTCAGAAGAGATCTGGACAAAAAGCTCCTGTCACACACACTTAAAAATCCCAAACTCTCACTAAAAAAATAAAAATAAATAAATCTTAACTAATTCGTGCCTTTAGTTGCGTTAACGTGTATTTTTACGCAGTGAAGTGCAGTGTAGGCCTTGATTTCCCCTCTAAACCATTAAGTGGTTGTGAAGTAATTAGCTGGAATTTACTGACTTTTATTGAATATTAATTTATCAAATTTATTGAAAGTGTCTTCATTGCTTTCATCCATGGTACATTTATGCATGCTCAACTGTGGTTTTAGGTGTGATGTAAACCATTTGAGCTCACAAAGATGCAAAAGAACTCAATTGGGAACTTATTCTGTTTTCTGTGCACACACCGAGCAGCGCAGGCAGCACTATTTGTGCTTAAACGGACACATACATGCAAAATTAGGTCGAAATGCCCATCTTAGTGAGTCACTTATGGCTTACATAAACACAAACAATTGAGAAAGAAAATGGATGCGTATCATTAGATTGGATCCGGTGCTGTCTAAAGTGACAGCAGCCTAAAATACCTGCTGCTGTCTGAGTCATTAATGTTAATCAAACAACAAAATACAAAGAAAACCACTTTTGAAGCTTTAACAAAAATTAATTATATTTAATTTATACAGACTATTAAGTATTATTTTACATTTGATTTTTCATTTTCTCTACCTGAATATTTTTATGCTTTAAAACATATAGGCTAAAACACTTTTTCATTTGTATCTTTGTTCTATTGTATTTGTTTATTATTTCTATGCAGATTCACTCCCCTACAAAATCACCACAATCACTGTAAAAAGTAATTCTATCTACTCTATTCTATTGCGGCAACAGTTTACAAGCAATATTATTAATAAAAATCAACATATAATAATTAAGTTAGAATTTATCAAATTAATTCCTTAACAGTCAATCATTTAAAATGCGTAAAATTAGCAAACACCATTACAAAAACCACACACTGACATAAAAAGCAAAGAGTCAAACTGGGCAACTAAGCGAAACATTTTCAATAAAATCAACATCAACATCTAAACCTCTGTTAATTCTTGTGTTTCTCTTTCCTTTAGTGATTCTGCTTGTTATCATCAGGTGTCTTCAATGTTGGCAATAAAACAATAAAGAGTTCTTAATTCATCTTTGACGTCTGTCTGCTATTCAGATATTTTTGTTTACATTTTACTCCTTTTAAATGGTTGACATTTAAGGAATTAATTTGATTCATTCTAAATCTATTCTATTTGTTGAATTTAATTAATAATATTGCTTGTAATCTGTTGCCAAAATTTTATATATTATTTGATATAGTCGATATAGCGTATTACTTTTTACAGTGTAGAATGATTAATTCTTTCCAAATAGAGCTATTCATCTGGTCAAACTGTTTTCATATCACAAGAAAAACAAAAATGTCAGTTTTTTCGCTATGTAGAGCGTATAGAGAGCGAACTTCTATTAACTGCATACCCTTCTTACACTAATGGAAACAACTTTATAACACAACGATAAATAACTCACAAAACCATCTCTCTGCAAATACCATGTAGAGCCATATGATTTCCGCGATGCAGAAACACGGATGAAATCACGGAATCCAGTCACAAATAAAACTGTATAAAGCGGAACGTCACAGAATAAATCAAAAGTCGGGCTGTACAATGAATCAGATATCGATAAAAACTAGTGTCTCTGAATATTAAAGCTAAAAAAGACTGCTATTGAAATCTGAAGTCTGTAAGAATGAGCGCCGCATTTTTGTCTACTACTACACATACTGAAGCACGCGCGATGCCCGCAATGATTTTAGTGTCTGCTCTCTCACTCACTATACATGAACTTCTTCTGCAGAGCTGCTTTTAGAGTCACTTTATGAACATTTCACCCTTTAATTTGATAAAACTATCGACATTTGTCGTATCATATACACAGGAAGTCAAAGGTCTTCACGACCCTGTCAAAATAAAACTTCGGTATAACTTAAAATAACAGAAATATACTATTGTACAATCGAGTATACTTTAATTAATAGAGATAATAATAATAATAATAATAATAAACACCGTTTATTAAAACAAACTCAAAGGTCTTTATTGAAATGACAGAAATTGCACAGTAAAAATGTAGCCTACTTATTATTATTATTAATTTAATTAAATAATTAAATTATTTGATTACATTTAAACTAAATTGTTAGCTTTATGAACTGATTTGATTACAATTCATTTTTAATTGTCCTTACAATGTTTATATAATATATTCCCTGTACCTCCGGACAGTAAAATATGCCAAAATAAATGTCCAGTGCAAAAAAACGTGACATACCATGAAACCGCCTGAATCTTAAAAAAAAAAATGTGATAGAGATTTTTGGTCAAACCGCCCAGCACTAACCACAAGCATCACACATTATGTGTAGTTGACAAAACTGTGCCGCTCATTCACACAGAGACACGCAGAATTCATATTTTAATAGCAGTTTGTTTTTGTTTTTTTTGTGGTTTAATTTCACAGACATTCAGACACTAGTCCATATTGTGATTTGATTAAGTTTACAGCCCTAATTTTGATGTATTTACCCAAATTTTCTAAAATTTCACGACTCTATATTATACAGTAAATTACATTTTTATAACTGAATTACGTCCGTATTTTCCACGCTGCGAAAATCAAAGGGCCCCATGCAAGTATGAAAGACATGTATAATTCTAAATTCTAAAATAATTCTGTACGAAGCCTAATCAACCGTTCAGTTTCTGCAAAACATGAAAACAATGGTACTTTTGACCTCCCAATTACCTTGCCATCACTGTTTAAAGGTAAATTTATATAAACATTTTAACATACTGACAATAATACGAAATCCTAAACCTGACTCTAACAAAACACTTTAAACCAAGAGGTTTTATTTAA